>CATIWM010140750.1:0-11189 GCA_949671775.1 Mallotus repandus
AAAAATTTTACCTGAATATTAATAATAATAATATTAAAATAATATTCGACACAAAATTTCAAATATCATAAATCAATATCAATAAAAATAAAATAATTATTAACACTGCAAATCCCAGAATTTAATTTTATAATTTATAAAAATTCAGGTTATGATAGTACAAGAGAGAGTCTTTTCTAGATCAACACTAGAGGTACACAATAAAAGAGTTCTCACAAAAATAGTGGCACTTAAGGTGTTTCTCAATCCCCAAAATAATTTTCTCACTATTTTGTCACTCACTCGTTAAGAAAAATTTTCTCAAACTCTTAAAACCCTCTCACACTCATCAAAGCAAAAATTTGCTTTGGCTTTTTATTCATAAGCTTACTTTACTCAGTGGCTCTCTCCCTCTGCTTGTGGCTTGTTCACATTTTTTTGCTCTGTTGAATGGCCTGTATATAGGCCTTAACAATTGCTTAAAAAAAAAAAGAGATTCTTGCCTACACTGAGTGTAATACACCCTATAGTTAGATGAATCTCACATAAGTCAAGTGTAAAACACTTGGCCAATTAAAAAAAAATCTATTTTTATTATTCACATCTAACCATTGGGTGTATTACACCCAGTATAGGCAAAACTTTCCCCAAGAAAAAAAACCAAACTTCAAACTTTCCTTTTTTTTCTTATTTTTCAACGTATGGGCTCCACTCAATTGAATGGTCATTACACCTTCTTTATAAGTTGCAACGCGAAGTACATTGATTGTGTTTTCCCCATTCTTTACTGATATTCTTGAAGAGGAAGAAGAATGAGATGGTTATTATTAAGTGAAATGTTTTGTATCGGTACTCGTGACATGAACAGTGTGTCACGAGTCCTTGATTTTACCAAGAATATCCTCCTCTAAGGTAGATGGCCCCCTGTATTAGGGGCAAAAAAGAAAGTAAATTTTTTCTTTTTATCTTTTAGCGGGACCCGCGACTCACTGTTCATGTCGCAAGCCCCGACATGTATCATTACCTTATTATTAAATGGACAGGGATACATGTCGCTAACCGCGACATACGTCCCTATCACGGGTGGGTGGAAAAGGCCATCTTGGCCTTGCATTTTTTTTGAATTTTTTTTTTTGAAATTCATTTTTTTTAAAATCTAAAACCTAAGTTTTACACGGGTGAACCCGTCGTACAAGGATTTAAACACCCATTGTCTGTAAATTTTTTTTTGAAATTTAAAATCTAAATTGCACAAGGGTGAACCCGTCGTGCAAGAATTTAAACACCCGTAGTATGAAAAAAAAAATTTAATCTAAAATCTAATTGCATATGGGTGAACTCGTTGTGCAAGGATTTAAACACCCGTAGCCTGTAAATTTTTTTTAATTATCAAATGAAAAAAAAACAAAATAAGGGTACTTTGGTAATTTGGTCTCTAATAGCGACGCACTGTAGCGTCGCTATTGCTACTAGCGACAGTAATCTTTTTCCTTATTAAATATTGTAGCTAGCAAAAGTAGAGAAATGGAATCATGCATCATCAGGTAAAGATAAGGGGTTATTTACCAAATTATGGTAAATTTTTTATTTATTTATGGTGATTTATGAAACTATTTCCCAATTTATGGTACTTTTGGTTGAGGTAGAGGGGAAAGAAAATTTTGTGGGTCATACCGCTATTGTCAATGGTGGTATGGCCACTTTTTTTTTCTAATTTTTGGGCCTTACCACCACTGCTAGTGGCAGTATGGCCACTTTTCTTTTTTTTTTAAAAAAAAAAAATTACTTTTTAGTTTTTTGTTTTAATTTCAATTTTTATTTTAATATTTTAAGTTTTTGTTTTTTTATTGGATTATAATAATAATGTTAAAAGTAAAAAACAAAAAAATCATAATATTATTATAATTATGATATTGTTTTTAATATTATTATAATTAATTAATCATAATCATTATAGAATTAAAATAAAAAATTAGGCTATACTAGCCATTTCAATACATTTCAATAAAAGCCATAAAGGCTAATGACAATCCATATAAATTCTTGTACACATGAAAAAATAATAATAATAATAATAATAATGTTAAAATTAAAAATAAAAAAATTCATAATATTATTATAATTATGATATTATTATAATTAATTAATCATAATCATTATAAAATTAAAATAAAAAATTAGGCTATAATGGTCATTTCAATACAGTTCAACGTATAAAAGCCATAAAGGCCAATGACAATTCATGCAAATTCATGCACGCACATGAAATAATAATAATAATAATAATGTTAAAATTAAAAAACAAAAAATTAAAAATAAAAATAAAAAAATTTGCCTAAAATTAAAAAAACTTGAAATATTAAAATTAAAAAATTGAAATTAAAATAAAAAAAAGTGACCCAAAAAAATTAAAAAAAAAGTGGTCATATCGGGGCAATTTACCTATTTGTGGTCAAAATTTGTCAAAATTCCCATATTATGGTACTTTTTGAAATAATTCCAAGTTTTATGGTAGTTTCTAAAATATGTTTCCAATATATGGTACTTTAGCTGAGGTGGAGGGGGAAGTTGTAGCGCCAGGCAATTCGCCAGTATCACTGGCGAAATGTGCATTTTACCAGTGCTACTGGCAAAATACATGTAAATTTTTTACTAGTGAAATGCATGCAATTTTTTTTGATGCATTTTGCCAGTAGCACTGGCAAAATGCATGTAATTTTTTTTTATGCATTTTGCCAATAGCACTGGCAAAATGCATCAGCTTAAAAAGCTTACCCGTTTTCACATTTTGAATATAATTATGATATAATAATATAATGCTTATGTTAACTTTTATAATATTATAATTATTAAATAATTATTTGGTTATAATTATATTTCAAGTTAGCCATATTTTTATTTTAATATTTTAAGTTTTTGTTTTTTTATTTACTTGTTTTATGTTATTTTGTGTATTAATTTTTTAAAATAAATAATTGTTTAGAATAAACTGAATTCTATTATAATTATTTCAACAATTTGTTTTAGTCCTTTCCTTGTCCAATACATAAATTATTACTTTCAATTTTGTCCAATAATTATTTTTTTTAATTTTTGTTAGTTATCTAAAATTTGAACTTACATACGTAAGGAAAAAATATTACGATTTGAATTTATTAAAAACCTTTAATTTTGAAAAGAATCTACAAAGATAGATTTCAAAGCACAAATGTTTTGCTAATCCAGATTATAAATAAAATTGACAAAAATATAAGAACCAATATGTAATGAAAAAAAATATTCATAAATCTTAAATAAATAAGTCAAATATCAACAGTTAGGCCATATTTATGGGAATGAAGTTGTAGAAAGAGGCATTACAAATATTCAAGTGCTACAGGGTCTATGCACGCGAACTCTAGACCATAAATCCAAATTCCGACGGTGAGCACGTCGCCCACTGCTCATATCCAAGAACTGAGACCCACTAATCGGAGAATCACCACCATCATCATCATCGTCATCGTCATCGTCATCGTGATCATCATCATTAGTGTTACGAGGCTCATACATATTTGCAACAAATGGAGGTGTGAGATGTGAGGGAGTAGGCACTTCATGAGGTTGGGTGGTAAATGACGAAAGAGAATTTTGGGTGGAAGAAGAAGGAATTAATGGGAATTGATGAGTTTGCATATCTGGAGCCATTTGTGATAATCCCATCATAGAAGTAAATGGAAGTTGATTGTGATGGATGTCGAAAAATTGTGAGGTGGGATAGGGAGTATGGTGTGATGAAGAGGCAAATGATGGAAAAAAAATTTGGAATTTCGGTAGGAGGAGTGGGATACGAAGCATGAAAAAATGGACCGGATGGATAAGTGAAGGCAAAATGAGGTTGAGGAATAAATGAAGTGCCTGATGGAGCAGCTGCTGACACTTGTGTAGATGATATGTTGACGGCTTGGGTGGAAGTTGTGGAGGTGGACTCAGTATAAATAGAGCGCGCCTGAGGAATGCGAATACATGCGTCACCTGCAGGAAGGGGTCGTGGAGCGGTTGCTCGACGGCGTGCACGATGTTGATAATACCGCGCTATCTCCGAATCAATAGGCCCAACAGTGATCAAGTGTTCTGGAAGTGGGGCAGGTTCTGGTGCAGGGTTGGGGTGTGGCATATCATTAGTGACTCTTCGCCTATAATCATTAATTGTAAATTGGGTAGTATTGGTGATCTGATTAGCTTGAGATAAATCATGCGTCAATGCGATATGCTCAACAGAATCAGCCTACATGTTGAAAAAAATTATGAAAAATTAAATAAATGCCTATACAAAATAATAAAAATGCGAAATGAAATATAAAATCTTATAGTTACTGCCAAGCGAGCACTAATTGGTGAGATCTATTGACGTGTTACTGGACGGAACCAATCCAAATACTGGGAATGATAATGTATGGATCCATGTGACGGTTGCCCAACCACAACATTATGAGCTCAACGCTCGCAAAGTGAGATCCACTAGGCATGTTTTTCGACAATGTGGAAGCATATGAGGGGTACTAATGCCCGCCATATGTCTCGCCCTTGTAAGCAATAAGCAGGCAACTGTTGTATAATATCCTCGGTGTATGGCTCCTAGATAATCTGTATAAACAATTAAATTTTGTTTACAAAGAAAAAGCATAAATTACATAATGAATTATAAAAAGTAACTATTTATTTTGAGAATTTTTTTTGACATGACGCCGTAGTTGTACTAATAACTCCTTATTAGTTTAGCAATTAATCATTATGTAATAAATAATAATAATAATAATAATAATAATAATAATAATAATAATAATAATAATAATAAACGACATTACAATAAATTATTTAATAATAATAATAATAATGAATAACAAAATTAATATTAATGTAGTGAAATAACGAACCTCATCCTGACGTGCATTATCTAGTCTGAGCCGAATGTCTATAATGACATGTGTGGGAATTGATGTAATCCCATGTCTTCTGCTCCGTCTAAAATAATTGTATTAAGGAATTAGTAACATAATATCATACATGTAATAAAAAAATTTAAATAATTTACCTGTGTCCAAAGGTGCATCTGAAGGTATCTACTGGTCATGTAGTGTAGGGGCGAGAAAAGGAAATCGCTCCCAAGCCCATAGTTGAAGGATCTAGACTGGGCTGTCCATTTTTGCCACTACTGGTAGCCTCGATGCATGATAAAGATGACTATACAACCAAGCCAAACATGCAAATCCCCAACTATAATAACCGATTATGTCAATATTTTCCAAAAATTGAAGGAATTGCAAGCTAACTTTGCCCGTGGCTGCAGTAGGGAAGACAACCGATGAATAAAGCTGTATAATATAGGCATGTATATGCCTATGCAATGTCGTCAGGTTAGGTTGTGGAGGCAATTTTTTGAAGTGGTCCCTAAACGAAGAACTATGAACCAGTGAATAATGAATGTACAGTGGTTCTGGTGAAGTACCTAGAAGTGATTCGCATAACTCTAAGTAATCAGAATGAACTCTCGCAGTAATAGAAAGACCATCAATCGGCAAACCTATCAATACAGCAATATCCTGGAGCGTAATCGTGCACTCTCCATCAGGAAGATGGAAAGCATGTGTCTCCGGTCTCTATCTCTCTATAAGAGCCGAAATAAGGTGATGATCAAGTTTATCAATTTGGCGAAGTCGTGCAACTCCGAGAAATCCAGAGTCTCGTAATAATCCCTCCATTTCAAGACTCATGTTTTTATACATGTTATTTGTTAGAGTGGTCCGTTGACATATTATAACTAGATCTTCCAACTAAAAATGTAATGTTTATAATTAATAATGATAATTTATTTTGTTGATAATCTAAGACTCTAAATTTTTATGAAAATATTGTATACTAAATTCAAACCTCATCATTCCATATAACCTCTGATCTATGCTTGTTTTGTAGATAGAGTAATGATGGCTCGTATGGCCCAACCTGAATGTAATCACGTGGCAAGACATTTTTCTCCATATCTACCAAAATATTAGCAAAATAATTTCATGTCACTATTTATAATAAAAAAATATATCTTCAATATGTATACATGTGGTGCAATAACAATACATTCACATGTAAAGTAACAGGGACATCCCATCAAAAGTTATTTCAAAATTAATAATAGAAACACATTCAACTCACATGTGAATGTAATGACAACAAAATTTACAGTAATCACATGTCATTAACTTACAAAAAATTTATTGATTTGACATCACGACTTACGTGTCTGCATTACATACATGAGAGATATAAATTTTCAATACTATGAGCTGTAGTTTAGTACTATAAATATGTAATCATTCCAGCTTTATAATGAAACTACCATCACACACACATACACATACACATACACATACTTTCTTCTCTTTAGATGGCAGGTGGTTCTTCATATGGTGGTAGAGGCAGAATATGGCTATTACCAGAATATGTTGATGGTCATCGTCAGTTGAGAGTGTTAGATCCGAGAGAATATTATGCAGGACTATGACAAGAATGGGCATTTTGACTTAATGAAGTTGAGATTGTAGTTGAACAACTACGTGAATTGGGAGCACCTATTGTCAGGCGTTTGGCATTATAAATGCAACGGCGAAACCGATCAAAATATGAAGATGCAGTTAAAAAAATTTGAGAGGAGAACAATCGGATGTATGTAAGAATATCAAGGTATTATATGTTGAAGCTTGCTAATAATCAAGCAACTGCAATGGGCAGGACACTTACACAGTAAGAGGTGAACAATATTCTTAATAATCCCACATATATTTCTGACTATGAAATGTCTGATGAAGATTAAATAGTTTAATGTAATTTATGATGTTATGTTTCCTCATATGATATTTCAATATTGAAGGTATATTCATTCGAATGTACTATTGAATTATAGAATCTAGCTTGTCATTCATCGCCATCATTTAATAACTCTCGAGTTTGTTGTTTAAAGAATTCTCTATTGATACATATCATAATATGATTATTCTCCTCTCTAATATGATATAAAGTATTTCATATTTCATCCATATCACATCGTCTCATTCCAATTGCCCGTGCTTTAGGTACACATAAAGTAAGTTCTATAGTTTCTTCCCGAAGTGCTTCAGATTGTCGTAAATGATATTTCCATTCTTCAATCATTTTTACCAAAATTGAATGACTATTATATTGTCTTAGATCCATTGGATATGAAAAATCATCATCTAGAGCCCAATGACGACTTGTTGCACGGAAAATATCTCTTGGAGAGTAAAATCCAGACATTGTACCTATAAAATATTTTCTATTTTCATCCAATTGAGGCAATTATTTAATGATATTCATTTCATAAATAAATTCACGGTTTAATACATATTAACAACATTTTGGTAAACATGAAGGAAGGTATTTAACAAAGTCAGTGTCATTATCACTATAATCTTTTATGCCCTTGATATCTAAAGCATCGAAAGTACATTCTGGTTCTACAGAATGCTGATGTAGGTCGGTGGCATTGCACATATGATGTTTATCGAGTCGATTATTCATGACAACAATCTCCTTCTGCAATTGGTTAACTACATTATCGACTTCTTCGTTGCTGTTTCTTGATATAGTTGCTGAAATTGCTTTTGGTATTGGTAATTCATGGTACCCACATTAAGCTTCCAATTCGCATTTTATTTCCCATAAACGACCCCATTTTGGATCTGCTCTAACAATAATGTTAGAAGATTGTCCAAATCATCTAAATTTGTTGTATGATACCTAACAAATATATGATTTGCACTTTCTATTTCAAGAGATGAATAAGTTGGATGATTTTGAAATGGCCTTTTAGTTCCATACCAAATTACACCATTCGAATCTTCATATTTATCAACAATTTTCAAGTTCTTTTTAACACGTCCTCCATTTGAAGAATTAGACAATCCAACCTTTTTTTTTCCTTTTTATGCATTCCTGATATATATAAAATTTATCCCATTTTTAAAAATCAATAAATAACCAATACTTTAAGTTATGTAATTAAATAAAAGAATAAGATACAAGCATTGATGCTAATTTATCATTGCAAAAGTTTGAAGAAAATATATATGTGACAAAAGAAAATACAACACATTTTTTTTCTTAATTTTGTTCACAACTACAAGCGGTATGCCCAGTCAACCCACATTTCCTGCAAAAGTTTGATGAACTGTTAGCATTTTGGTCATCCATTTCATTTCTTATACGTGTTGATCTAAGTCTTCCTTTTTTCCGTTTCCAAGTTGGATTTGGTACGAAAGGAAATTCATTTGACTTCGGCCAATAATCAGGATGACCCAATGAAACAAAATAAGTAGACCAACATTTTAAATTTTCACCAACGGAGTGGAAGGAAGCAATAAATTCTCTGTAATCAATTGTATAGGTCAAATAACCTGCAATAGCATGAGAATAAGGAATTTTGCTTTGTTGGAATTTACCACATGTGCAGCTTCTTTGTTTAAGGTTGACAATGTGTTTGTGACCACCTTTTCTGGTGGCATTGTTAAAAGCAATCATTATTTGAAAGATCATATTCTCTTCATCATATCTTTGAACGACATGCCCATTAGCCTTATAAAGCCGATGCATGAGTATGTCAACATATTTTGGTGTCCATAAAAAGCCATCTTTCAACAATTTTGCATATTCAGCTCGATGCTGATCGAACATATCAACCAACTCCATAAACATTTGTTGCATCATTGTAGTCACAGGCATCGAGCGAATACTCTTAAACATGGCCACCATCATGTGATAAAGTCCATTTCTCCTTTGAAATTTTATCCATCCATTTTTTTGACTCCAGATGACGGACCTGAGCTCTGCTTATCCATCTGGCAAACTATCTTTTCTAAAACTCTTGGGCAGTTTTATCAAAGATGTTCTTTATTTGACCTTGTTTAAACTTTGTATTGTAATTGCTAAGCACATGACGCAAATAGTATCGATGTGGATTAGCACGCCAATTATCTTGCTTCCTCGCATGCTTAATTCCAATATGATGATAAGAAATGATACATATATCTTCTCACCCTTCACAGCAACAATACCGTAACATCGTCATAAAGTACCCCCAATTATCTTTGTTCTCTTTTTCGACTAAAGCAAACACTAATGGTAGTATAGCATTATTCCCATCAACTGCTTCAACAGTCAATAGTAGACTTCTATATTTATCATATAAAAATGTGCCATCCATATATATGACAGGTTTACAATGGTTGAACCCATCAATACAAGGCTTGTATGCATAAAACATACGTCGAACCCCTTGAACAAGAACACCATTTTTCAAATGTGCCTCCCCTTCATGATGCTAAAAAGAGCCAAAATTAAGTGTCACTGTAGCATGCATGAAGTTACAAAGCACTGTATACGAGTCATCCCAATCCCTCCACAAATTCGCAATTGCCTTCTGTTTAGCCATCCAGACCTTTTTGTACGTCTGTCTGATAGAAAACCGTTCCACTAAACCAGCTTGCAATGCCTTTACCATAATCCTAGGCTGCTCATGCAACATAGCTTATATGTATGCGGCAATCAGTTTAGAGTCAAAATTCTTATGATCTCGACTCTGTCCAGGGGCAGTACAGGTGTGGGGACCATTGTACCTTGTTATTTGCCAAAGCCCACTTTTTTTCACCTCTGTGGCTCTTAATCTCCATTTGCAGCCTAGCTTGCAAAATATTGTTATAGTATTAAACCTAGTTTAAAACTTGAAAATTGGCGCCCAACTCTCAAAGAATACAACTTGCAAGCTGTTTGGACTGCCTCTCTAGATTGAAATAACATACCCTTCACAAGTTCTTTTGAAGGATCCCAAAACATATAATCTACATTTGAGGGATTTCTATTAACATACATATCCTCAAGATTAACACATTCAAATTGCAAAGGAATTTCTCTATTTAACCCTTCAACAAATTCCACCATTAGAGCATCATCATTATTAACTTCGACATCACCTTCCATATTACAATCGTCATCAGCATCATTCTCATCATCTTCTTCATCAAAATAATGCTCCTCATCATCCTCATCATCCTCGCCATCACCATCCTCATCATCCTCGCCATCACTATCCTCATCATTTTCTTCAAGCTCTTCCTCATCATTTTCTTCAAGCTCTTCCTCATCATTTTCTTCAAGCTCTTCCTCATCTTCCTCATAAAAACATTCGTCATTATCCTTCTAAATGACATTAACTTCATTCGGATTATATCTTGATGAACCATCTTCTACACGTGGTTCATGTTTAAATGTCAAGTCGCTAAATTCAATATACAGGTCAATTGTGAGCCAACCCGAAAATTGCCTAACCAATTCAAACATCCTCTTAACATCAAATTCATCTTTGATTTACGTAAAACCAAACACCGCACTTTGACCATATCCGATTACTGGATGTCTAAATAAAATTTTGTTAATAATCCCATCATCACTTATTCCAAATGCATTTCTAATCATATTATGTAACCCTTGAAGATCAAAATCATCAATAAAATTGACCATTCTCGAAGACGCATTTACTACGTTCGGACCGCACTCAATTTGAATCATGTTACCACCCCAATATATGGTAACAGATTGTGCATTCGACATTTTGACCTAATATAAATACTAATCGTAATAAGTTTTTCATTATATGTAGCGCAAAATAAAGAATTTGTTTAAAGAACAAATATGCAATCACCAAGTATAGGTCACAAAAAAATGAAATAAAAATCTTAACTAATAAAATATTCACATATATGCAACCAACAAGTATATCTCAAAAATTATAACAATTTTTACCAATAATCAACATATTAAACAATTTTTACGAATAATCAACATATCAAATAATTTAACCAAATTATTTAAGAAATTAAATAATTTTACTAAATTATTTAATAAATAATTACCAAAGAATGCACATATTAAATAAAATAACAATTGATTAAATAAATAAATAAATTGGTTGACTAACTAAATAAAAAAACATACCTCTAAAAATGTTAACTTTCATCTTTAAATATTCACCTTGCCTCCTAATAACCTATAAAACCATAATAACATATAAATAAACATTTTGCACAATTTTTTCAATTGTTTGTAATTAAATTGTCTCTTAACATAAGTTGTATACATGATTAGCATCCTTTAATATTTTATATTAC
>CATIWM010140757.1:0-10503 GCA_949671775.1 Mallotus repandus
GTATTTGCATGTATTTTTTTCTTTTTTTTTTAATTTTTAGTATTATTTTAATTTTTGGTATTTTTTTATTATTTTTGGGTTGTAATTAATTTTTATTTTTATTTTCAGTAGATCATTATAGTAACTCCAATAATGGGAATAGTGGAATCATGTGTATGTTATGTGTTTTTTATTTAATTAATTGGTCAGTAATTAGGGTTATTGGTAATCAATTAAAATTAATGGCTTCAGAAGTTAATTAGATTTTTTTTCTTATAAAACGACAGTAGACTTAGGTGATTAATTTAGGGTTTAATCCATATTTGATTACTGTTTGCTTTGTTTATTTTATTTATTTGTTTGTTTTAGTTTTATTTTTCAGCTCTTTTATAGTTTAGTTAGATTAGGTTACTTAATTCGTTGTCTATTTGTTTAGAATTTTTAGGTTGTAAGAACTTAATTTATTTTGAGCCCATTTTTATTTTAGTTGTTTTGTTTTCTTTTGGTTTGCAAATAGTTTTAGGCTTAGTTAATTTTAGGCCCATTTCATTTGTGATTAGGTTTATTTACTTTTAGCCCCAATTAATTTAATAGATTATTAATTTTAGGTTTAACTAATAAAATGAATTTAGGCCCATAATTAATTTAGCATTAGGTTAGAAATAATTTAGGCCCACTTAGTTTATTTAGACATAAGTCCACTTAGATTAATTTAATTTAATTTAAACTTAACCCATTAACTTAATTTTTTTTCCATAATTTGTAGAATTAAGATTATATTAGATTAAAATATGTAGAATTAGGCCCACTAATTAAGGCCTTTTCAGAATTTGTAAACTTAGGCCTATTTTAGAAATAAAATAAATAGACTTAGGCTCATTTAAATAAAATTGAGTAGAAATTAGGCCCATTAGCTTTAGGCTCATTTGTAAATTAAAATATGTAGATTTAGCTCACTTTAATTAAAAATATGTAGATTAAACGAACTTAGGGTTGAATGTGCTTTGTATGAATGCATTTCTTATGTACTTTTTCATGTTTGGTTGCCTTTTGGGATTGATGGATGTTTAATTAGGGTTTATATGAAATTGCATGTAATTAGAGGATAATATAGTAATTCATAAACTAACTCTAAATGAACACGAGACTAAAAGAAGTTAGTATTTCGTATCCAGAACTCCTGGTTATAGTGCTAGCTTGTATTAGAGAATCGAGTTACCACCATCTTCGATTTGTCCCAGTTATTACCCTGGGTGGCGACTTCTTATCTCCACGCCATGTCTTTGTGATTGTGGTTAGTGTGTTCCCTACAACCTTGAGCTCAAACAGTGTCGCGGTTGCAATAAACTTGGACGCGCGCTAAACCCAACCGTCTACAACATTCCTCAAGATTTTGTATTGCACACTACAGAGAAGCATTTTAGGGCTCATGAGCCATTTTTAGATTGGCATGAAATGGTTACATTGATCAACTGGAAGGGGGGGGGGGTTGAGGTTCCTTTTAGACCAATTCGTAAGGGATTTTCTGAATAGGTTTAATATAGCCCCTGGGCAATTACACCCTAATGGCTACAGAATCTTAACAAGGTATATAGAATTGATGCACAGGGAGGGTAGAATTGATCCAAATATAGATGTGTTCCGGTTTATGTAGAGTTCGAATAAGAAAAAGGGGGAGCTGACTTTGTTGTTGTTGGCTACTCCAAATCAAAGTTTGTTTGCTAAGCTTCTGTATCTACCAAAGTCCTGAAGGCATAAATTTTTTATTATTGAACATCTGTCTGACTTCGTCCATGTCCAACGCATATGGGTTAATGAGTGCCATAAGGTGCAATGCCTTACAAAGCTGCCTGAAGATGATATGGCTTTGGTGCGCAGACTTCATAATCAGAGCATAGCTAAGGGTACATCTGCTGAGAATTGTTCTCAGTGATATCTTCGGAGAGTCTATCCCAGACCTAGACTTGCTTTTGGTATGTTCCGAGTTTCTAAGGGTATCCTTATAAGTTTTTCCCTTCTTTATTTGAAGATGGCTGATTATTTCACATTTGGGACAGTCTGTTGAATTCAGATGAAGAGTAAGAGCAGGCGCACGGGTAGGATATTACTGACCTTACTCAGGAATAAGAGCTTTCTGAGATTTACGTTAAATGTCAAGTTATGATTATAGAAGATCCTGCAACTGAGCTTTCAAAGAAGAGTTCTGCCAGATCCTTCAAAAAGCATTCTCGAGGGAAGGAATTGGAGAATGAAGAGGAGCTGGCTGAGGGGGTGTTCATCAAGCACCCAAAGCTACCTGGATGCCCAGATATGAAGAGGTTCAACTTATCAAAGATGAACCCTCCGAGCATCCTCAATATTAAAGTTTGAGATCAGTATGCTGAGTCCTTACGTCTGCCAAAGGATATTCAAAGGTGGTAAAGTGGGGAAGAAATGAGCTGCTGAATTCCTTGATTAGCTATACTCTTGATGTAAGTTTCTTAACTTAGCTATTTGATGACTGTAGGAGTTTCAGAGTTTTAACTCTTTCCATTCCTTTGCCAGTTGGCCCAAGGATTATCGCTGGTGAGGGATAATTATTTTGTCCTTCAAAGCAAATACAACTTCAAATATGTAGAGGTTGGCACCATTGGAGCTTACTAAAACCCAACTTGCCAAGGCCAATTCTGAGATCGAGGCTTATAGAAAGAAAGTCCAAGAGCTTGAGCATTCCCAGACTCAGCTTACTTCAAGGATCGAGCAGCAGGATGTCGAGCTTAACGCTTTGAAGAAAGAGCTCGCTAAGGAAAAGAAATCGCAGGCAGTGATATGAAAAATTATCAAAAGATGTTGAAGGGATTCCTTAAAGCTTACAAGTCTGAGTGTAGGAGAGTCTTGCTTACTCAGCATTCTGATATGGACTTCTCCAAGCTTGAGAAAATTACATTAAATGTTCTAGCAAAGATGGCTATTGAAGAAGATACAACAAGAAAATTTGCCTCCAAGCGACACAAGGATCCACAGGTCGTTGGAAGGAAAGCTGTTGTTTTAAAGAAGTCCGCCTCGAGGTGACCTGTTGATCTAAAAGTTGCTGGGGAAAAATCAAATTTTGAGGCTGAGTCTTTAGCTTCTGAGCTTACTCAAAGCCAATCTCATGATAATATAAATCTTTCCCCTTCTAATAGGTAGTGCTCTTGAGTCTGAGGCCAATGTGAATACTTAAATGTGTGTGTGTGTGTATGTATACATATATATATATATATATTGACTGATGTAATGGTGTTTGAAAATGAATGAAAGAGTAATTTTATTTCATTAAAACATAGCTTTTTTAAGTACAATTCTATTACTAATAATATTTTTGAAGGCTATCAGAGTTCTAATATCGAGGCAACTCTTTTCCTTGCATATCTTTTATCTTATATGCACCCTTAGTAGTTTTCTCTATGACTTGATAAGGGCCTTCCCAATTAGGTCCGAGCTTGCCCGTTCCAGAACTACCTTTGTCAATGTCAGCTCTTCTTAGTATGAGGTCTCCGACCTTGAATTGTCTTGGTTGGACATATTTGTTATGATATTCGGCAACTCTCTATTTCTAAGCTTTTGAGAAAATAGACGCTTGTTCCTTTCTTTCTTCAAGTAAATCTAGGCATATTCAAGCATTGATATTGTTGATGTCCATATCTAATTCTCCCATTACTCAGTAGCTGGATGATTCAGTCTCTATAGGTATCATCGCATCCATTCCGTACATCAGCCTCAAGGGTGTTTCCCCTATTGAGGATCTGGGTGTTGTTCTGTATGCCCAGATGACATTATTGAGTTCTTCAACCTAATTTCCTTTCTTCTCATATTGTCTTTTCTTCAAACCCTGCATGATAATTCTGTTGGTGACCTCTGTCTGCCCATTCATTTACGGGTGAGCCACTTATGTGAATATGAGTTTGATGCCAAAATCTGAGCAAAATGTTTTGAACTTTTCATTATCAAACTACTTTCCATTGTCTATAATTAGAGTATAAGGTATGCCAAACCTACAGATCACCTCTTTCCAGAAAAAAATGTTGAATCCTAGCTTCTGTAATAGTTGGGGCAGCCTCCGCCTCCACCCACTTAGTGAAGTGGTCAATGGCTACGATTAGGAACTTCTTCTGGGATGTTGACAGTAAGAATGGACCTAGGATATCCATCCCCCAAACTACAAAGGGTCAAGGGCTTCCAATTAGATGTTAAGTATTGGAAGGTTTATGGTTAAGGCGAGCAAATTGTTGCCATTTAGGGCATTTCTGAAAAAGTTGTAATGCATCTTTAGACATGTTTGGCCAATAGTATCCTTGAAATAATGCTTTCCTAACTAAGGAGCTTTGGGCTTTATGGGCTCCACATATCCCTTCGTGGATTTCCCTTAACACGTAATTGCTTACTTCTGGTGACACATTTTGACTATGGGTGGGATAAAGATCTTCGGTAAAGTTCCTCATTGTACATGGAGTAATGTGCAGCTCTAATCTTCAGTTTCTCAAGCTTTAAGTTTATCCTAGGGTAAGATTCCATGTTCTAGATATTGAATGATTGGCTTCATCCACTCAGCTATCTCTTGGATGTTCATGACTTCTGTTTCTTCAATACTCGATTTGATAAGCTCTTCAGTTAGCTCAAGTTCTCTGAATGGTTGGCTTCTTTCTACTGCTAACTTTGCCAGTGGATCTGCTTTTACATGATCACTTCTAAGAATTTGCATGATTTCTCATTATCCCCCTTCCTCCTCGAGCTTCTTTAAGAGCTGTCTTACTTTTCCATGTATTTGATCATGCTCGGTTCTTTGATCTAGTAGGTCCTTTTGACTTGATTAATAACTAACTAGGAATCTGAGTAAATTTTGAGATGTTTAGCTCAGACTTCTATGGCTAGTTTGAGTCCGGTAATCAATGCTTCATACTCAGCTGTGTTATTAGCAGTGTTGTATTTAATCTGGACTGTATACTTGACTCTGACCTTGTGTGGTCCTATTAGAATAATTTCAGCTCCTAATCCTTATGCTCCAGACACTCCATTTATGTATAATTTCCACTCTGGATATGATAGAGAGACTGCATCCTCTACCGTCATCTCTTAGATGAAATCAACTAGTGCTTGGGCTTTTATTTGCTGGCAAGGTTCATAACTGATGTCAAACTCTCCTAGCTGGATCGACTATTGAACCAATCGTCTGAAATTTTCAGGTATTTGAAGAATTTTTTATGAAGGAAAATTTGTTCTGATAACGATTGAGTTAACCTGAAAGTACTGTCTGAGCTTTTTTGATGCATGGACAACCATCACGACAAGTTTATCCAACTTAGGGTACCAGATCTCTGAGCCCCTGAGTATCTTGCTGACATAGTAAACAGGGCTCTGTTGGATTCCATCTCCCCAAACTAATACTGAAGCAATGGATTTGTGGCCGATAGAAAGATATAAATATAAAGTTTCCTCCGGGATTGGCCTATTGAGTAATGGTGGTGAGGAAAGGAATTTCTTGATCTCTTCAAATGCTAATTGACATTCATTATCCCACTTAAATTTCTTAGTGCTCTTCAAAGCTCGGAAGAGAGGTAAACGCTTTTTGGCTAAACACGAGATGAATCTTTCGAGTGCTTTGATTCTGCCATTGAGTTTCTAGAGCTTGTTTAGTGTTTGTGGAGCTTTCATATTAAGAATGGCTTCTATCTTCTCCGGGTTTGGTTCAATTCCTCTGTGCGAAATCATAAAACCACCAAAAAATTTTCTAACTTTTACCCCAAAGACACACTTATCTAGGTTTAGCATGATATGGTATTGATCCAATATGCTGAGCATTTGTTCAATATCATTACCATGTTGCTTTATTTATTGACTTTTGACTATGATGTCATCAAAATACACTTTAACATTTTTGCCAATTTAATCTTGAAATATATGGTTCATCAGCCTTTGGTAAGTTGCTCTGATGTTTTTCAACCTAAAACGCATGCCTTTATAATAATAAAGGCTTTTGTAGGTGATGAATGACGTTTCTCCTGGTCCTCCTCCTTCTTTGGGATTTAGTGGTACCCTTGATCTATATTAACAAAACTGTACAAGCTGTGGCAAGTAGTTAAGTCTGCCAGTTAATCAATTGTTAGGGTGGGTAACTGTCTTTGGGGCATGCTTTGTTTAGATCTGTATAATCAAGGGCATGCTTTGTTTCAATCTATATAATCAATGAACATCTTATATTTCCCATTTGATTCTTTAACCAGGACCACATTGGCAACCCATTCTAGATGTTTGACTTCCTTAATTAATCCAACATCCAACAACTTTTTCATTTCCTCTGCAATCACTTTCTATGTTTCATATGTGAATTTTCTCTTTTTCTAGATGACTGGTTTTGCTTCTGGAATAGCATTCAAACTATGTGAGGCAATTCGAGGATCTACTCCCACAATCTCGGATGCCATAAAAGTGAAACTGCCAGAATGTTTGCTAAGAACTCTGTTAATCCCACTTTTTACTTCCTCATCTAGCTCACTGCCAATCTTGACTGTCTTTCCTTCAGTTATCTTTAGATTTTGGACTTGGTCAATAGTTTCTAGGCTAGCTCCTTATTTCTCTATCTCCAAGGACTCTAAAGGAAATGCTTTCCCTTGAGGTTTAATAGCCATATGATAACATTGCTTGGCCATGGTCTAATCTCTGAGTATTATAATTACTCGATCTTCTAATGGAATCTTCATGGTCAGTCATCTGATGCTTGTAGTTGCATCAATTTCGTAAACGATTGTTCTTCCTATGATGTCGTTGTATGTGAGAGGAAGGTCCACCACATTGAATAAAGCTTTGACAATCTTGAGGTCACCTGTATCTCAATTTCCAAATTCTACCAGCAGTTCAACTAATCCTATTAGTTGTGTGGTCCTCCATAGAAACTTGTGATGGATTCTTGATGAGTTTTAGATCAGTGATTGAACCTCCCATAGCCTTGTAAGTATTCTAAGAAAGTACATTGGCAGCACTCCCATCATCAATTAGTAGTCTCCTTATAAGATAGTTCTTAACATATGCGCTTATAGCTAGGGCATCATTATGAGGGTGCTGAGCATGTTCCCCATCTTTAGGTCTGAAAGTAATAGCTATTTTTGGCCTTAATTCCAAACATTCCTCCTTCTTGGTCCTCTTCAATTTTTTCTCAGTTGACTTTTCTCCTCTGACTATCATGTTGATAACACCAGCCACTTCGTTTTGAGCTTTTTTTTTTTATCAGGTCTATCCCTTGTTTGGTCATTTGAATCTCAATCTTTTCTAACATTATCTATGAATCTTCTTAGCTTTCTCTTCCTAATAAATTGTTCAATCACCCATCTGAGGTCTCGGCACGCATCTGTCTTATGCCCATAATCCTAATGATATTGGCAGTAAAATCTCTTATCCTACACTCTTCTCTTTAATGGACTCAACCTTCTAGCTGGGATTATGCCCCCTATTTTGTCTGATCCACATAAGAATATTTGATCTAGGGGCATTCAAGGGTGTATATCTTTTAGATTCCCTTTTGAATCCCTCTGCTGGATTTCTGAAGTTAGGATGCTAAACTCGGGATCTCCTAGGTTCTAATCTTTCATTTTTTCTAAAGGTTGGTTTGTCATCATCTCGGCGCATCCTTCTATCTTCATTTAACTTTATCAACTTGATCGCCATGAACATTACTTAAGAGAAGGTACTGAGCTCTTTGGTCATGATCTTATCTTTAAGTTTTCCAAGCCGAGTCCTATTCTTCATTGCTTTTATAGCCACTTTATCACTTAAGTTCTCAATCTGCATGGCAATTTTGTTAAATTTGTCTAAGTAACTTCTCAGCGATTCTGTAGCTTTTTGTTTGCACATCTAGAGATTATTAATTTTTTTACAGGAGGAATATTGGGGATGAATCAAGTTAAGAACTTCTCCACTAGTTCTTTAAAGGACAAGATAGAATTCTTTGGAAGCCGATGAAACCACCTTTGAGCTGCTTTAGTGAGTGTGTTAGGGAAAACCTGACATAAGATGTAGTCATTCACATTTTGGAGCATCGTTTTAGTTTTGAATGACGATATGTGAATGATTGGATCTCCTATACTATTATACTAGTCGAGTTGAGGCTACTTGAACTTAGATGGAATCTCTGTCCTGACTATTTATTCACAAAGGGCGTTGTTCCCTCCAATACGCATTCATCTTCTTTTCTTGGTCTGGGTCGAGCTTTCTAGATTACTTCTTCAACTTTTTGAGCTATCTGGGAGTCATCCAGAGCTGGGATGCTCATGCTAGATTCTCCATCTTGATTTCGATAGCCCTCTTTATTTCTGCTAGGTGCACCCTGTGTAATAACTTGTGGCGTTGGAATATTATTCTCCGAATTTGTTCTTCTGGGGTTGCTTTCTTGAATCAAGGCATTCAATTGCTGCTACATCAAGGCAATTTGAGCTTGGATATTGTTGATCATTGCTTCTTTGTTTGGTAGAGGTAGGTTGAGTGTTTGGGCTACCGTGTTTAGGGCTAGTGTGTTCGTAGTAGGAGTTTCTAATAGGCTTGGAAAAGGTGTGGAAGGAATGGGTCTACTAGTATGATATAGGGGAACAAAATAAGGAAGGCTTGTACTTAGAGTTGTCCAACCGTGGGTTACTTCGAACGGTATATGTGGGTTAAAAGGAATTTATGATGATGGCTCGACATGTTGAGTGAGAGGCAATAGATTAATTGGTGGAATGGGAGCTGACAAATTGATGGGAGGAATGGGGGTTGAAGGATGAATATGAGTATTTGTTGTTGTGTTTGGTAGATTGATCTGAGTATCTGTAGTTGGTGGTGGACTGGATGCTATGATATCAGTTGTCTTGCTCGGCCGATGATAAATGGCTTTGACTCAAGAGTTTCCTATAGACGGCGCCACTTAATAACTTAATTTCCAAAAATTCTGAGTCCTATAGTCAAGTAATCAACAAAGGGCAAAGTGAGAGGTGGGGATCTACCCCACAAACACTCTGATGCCTAAGTTAGTAAAGGTAGAGAAAGAACTTAAAGAGATAAGGAATATAGAAGGAATAAAATGAATAATAGTAAGGGATATTGAGAGTATTTATAGAGGTAGGGGTGCTCAAACCTGAGAGGAATGAGATTCCTCTTTCATGTAGGATTTGTGCTTCTTTGTATAATTTCTTCCTGATTTGGAGGTTTTCTTAATGAGGGACTCTCTTCCTATTTGGATTGGACATTCTTCCTCTGCAAGTAACCCTTAGTTAGGAAAATAACCCCTAATTAACAGGAAATATATCTATAGGGTATTAGATGCATTATAAGTTGGGTAAATATTTTTATTTAAGGATTAAGTTATATATGTATGATGATGATGTTCTTAGTATGGTTTGAATTTTATATGTTTTGCCCGAGGACATGCAAAAGCTAAGTGTGAGGGAAGTTAATGAGAGAAGAATATTTATTCTTTATTTATTCTTTAGCACTTAGTTTGATTATAATTTTTATGATATTATGAGCTAATTAATATGTTTTGTGAATTAGGAGTGAAAATTGAGGCGTTAAGTAAGATGTGCAGTTTTCAGTTAATTGGCAGATTTGACTTCTGAATTTCAATGAAGGTTTTAGTGTACCTAGAGCCTCAGAATGTGAAAATGGTCTTCTGGACAAGTGAAGTGGACTTCCTAAAGTTTCTGAATTAGGCTTACTCATCAAGTTCAAAGTTTGTTTGCATTGTCAAAATTTGGGAGGAATTTAGAAGATACAGATTCATCATAGTATTGAGCAAATGTTAGTAATTGGGTCATATCTTGGGCTACGAGGTCCAATTTAAGCTATTTAAGGTTTTATGGAAAGATAAGACTCATGGCTATAATTCTCATGGAGAGCGTAACTCTAGATTCAAAGTAAATTAGTGCAGAATTCCTATCTCAAGTTGCTACTACTGCAGGAAGAAGATAGAGATAAAAAAAAAAGAGTTATTGTTGGGAGTTAGTGTTAGTAACATTTTGGGAGTTTTAAAAAAAGCTTAAAAGTGTTTTTTTTTTTTTAAAAAAGAGAATAATGTAGAGAGATAGTTAAGGGAGTTAATGTTAGTAACATGCTAATTTTTTAAAAGAGAGGGTGACAGTGCTTTTAAAAGAGGGAATAACGCAAAAAAAAAGAAAAAGAAGAGCTTTTAGGAGAAGATGCATTGCTAGATTTTCTTGTTTAGTTCAAAGGAATTTTGAACCCTAACTCAAGTTGATGGTGCTTTCTTTTCAGTAACATTATTTCTTCCTTTTTCTTTTTAAGAAATTGTTCGTGTTATTTAATTCTTAATGTGAATTGATGTTTGGTTTTGTTGATTTAAATAGGGCTTGTTGAATTAATTCACTGAATATCAATTGATAGATTAAGGAATTAAATTACACAATTGATCTATTTTTTAAATCATTAAGTAGCAAAATAACAAAATAAGATTGTGGACAAGCTTTCTTATTTTTTCTATGAATAACACAACTTAAGTTAAACACTAAAACTTGTGCGAGAGTT
>CATIWM010140759.1:0-11918 GCA_949671775.1 Mallotus repandus
CCAAATTTATTTTAAAAATATTAAAATATATTTTCAAGACTTACAGAGTTAATAAATATTTTATTAATATTGAAATTATTATTTTGTGAAATTAAATTTGAATAATTGGTGATGAAAATTATTTTAATTATTAGTTTATAAAAGTGTGTTAATTTTATTTTAATAAAAAAATTTTATTGTGTGTATTTTAAGATTGAGAGAGTGAGAGATTAATTTTTTGTTAGTGTTTTATTATTATTATAAAAAAAAAAAAGGGACAAAATGACAGTAGCTTTTTTTTTTAAAAAAAAAGGGACAGTATAATTTTTTTTTTCCTTTTCTTTCTTTTCCTTCTTCTTTCTCTTCTTCCTTTCTTCCTTTCCTCCATTTCCGACCAGCAGCCATTGTCATCACCAACTCCTCGCCGCTGTAACCAGTCAGCCATCACCTCGTCGTCGTCCAGCAACAGTCCTCTTCTTTGGTTGCTTCAATTCGGTCCGGTTCAATTTTTGGGCAGTTTGCATTTTTTGGCCGGCGACTTTTTCGGCATCCCCAGCCGGAAAACTTAGGTTCTTTAGCTTCCTCATCCTTTGGGCTTCTCAATTCCTTAATTTTTTTAAGGAATTAACTCCGGTAAGCCTCTCAAAATTTGATTTTTAGTTTATGTGTTCTTGAATAAATTGTCTATTTGAGCTTGTATATGATTTTATTAGATGTTGGTAGTTTAGGATTATTTGTTGTAGAGATTATGAGCTATCTATTGATGATTTTTATTTATTTTTCTGAAATTATTTTGAAATTTGTACTATTTTTGGTGATCGGAGTTACTGTTTTGGTACCGCTCCGGTCTCGGGTTGAATATATTTTTAATAAATTATAAATTATTTTGAGTAAGTTTTGTGCAAAAAGTTTATTAAAATTATTTATATAATTTTTATTATAAATTTTTGAATGTTTATGTGAAAAATGGATTTTTGGAAAAATTTTATATTTTTGTTGAAATTAATGTAAATTAATATGTTTTAGACAGTATTTGAGGAATAAACAGTATACAAATAATTTTTATAAATTATTTCCTATTTTTAGTTAATTATTACTAATTTTTGAAAAATATATGAATAATAAGTTTAATTATTAGTTTAAGCTTAATTGAGTTATTTGCTAATTTATTAATGTATTTAAGTAATTTAAATGGTTATTTGCAGTAAATGTTAATTTAATTGTAATAATTGAATTATATATGTTTATTAACGAAAATTTAAATATAAGTTAGAATTTTACTATTTATTTGAAAATAAATATATTTTATAATTTATTGTGGAAATAATTTGAATTGTGGTATTTAAATGAGATTTTATGATTTTTGGTAATTTATTGAAAATTATGTTATTTTATTGATTATTGTGAATTTGGAACTCGGTCGGAATTATGTATAGTTTGGGAGTCCGACCCGAGTGTGGTTCTATGAAGTGTATATTCGAAGTGTGTTTTCTTGCAAGGTCGACTCTACTTTTAGTAAAGGATTGTCCGTTTTATAAGGGAGACTCTGCCGAATTTTCGGTAAATTTCTTGTAAAGAGTGACATCGACCTGTGTCGTAATTCTGAGTCTGATTAGCATTGTGTCTTAGATTGAGTTAGTTTCATCATTCCTTCATTTCATGAATTCATTTAATTATTTTACAAGCATATTTTAAATAAATACTATTTATTTTAGAAAACTCTGGCATACGAGCAGTAGCACAAGGGCAGCAGAGAACGCGTCGCCCGCCACGCTCAACCTGTGAGTTAATTTTATAGAATGTGTGCTGCATGATTTTAATTTATTTTCTTGCAATAAAGAATATAGCATGTTTAAAAAGATAAATTATTCAATATGATTATTTATTATTTAATTGCTTATTTATTCATTTTTTATGAATTATTTATTTATTTGATTTAAATATTTAAAATCCAAATTTGATTTGGAGATAATGGTAGAACGTGCTACCTAGTGAGTATCACTAGAACCACATGCGCACGGGTAATATCTAGTATATGATACATATGTGCATATGATTGAGCTCGGTTGATGTATTGCTCTCGGGTCAGTAAATGAAATGAAAAATGGATGTAATTCGGTTGATGCATTGCTCCGGGACATCCAATATGGAATAAGTGAAATGACTGTGGTAGTAACTCGATTGATGCTTTGCTCTCGGAACAGCAATCACTTAGATAAAGAGAGAGCCAAAAGACTATTAGAATAATGGTTTAGGGTTCTACCAATTTTCCACCAAAATAAATATTTTAAATAGTTTTATATACGATGATTTCATATTAAATTAATTTAAGAAGTTTTAAAGGGATTTAATATAAACATTATTGAGAAAAGTAAATGATTTTAATAATCATAATTATTTTATTCTATTTTATTTTAGAAAGAATTTTAATAACTGGTTTTTAAAATCAGCATGCATTTTATGTAATTAATTCACCAAGTGAGGTCTAATTCCCCTCAATTTATTTTTTTCAGGACCTCACAGTCAGTCAACTAGTATTCCTCTTTTGCGCCGAGTTCGTTCTTCACCGGCTACATTGTGTATGTTAATTTAGATTGTGTACTATATAATTAAATTCTAGACACCACAGTAGTTAAATTTCATATTTGTATTACTAGTATTCTGTATTGTATTTGAATGTTATATCTGAATTGAAATATTGTATTTATAAAATATTATTTTAAACTTTTATAATATTGTGCATTTATTATTTTATTGTTTAATGTATTTTTTATTTCAACAAAAATTTTTTAAGGCTTGCTATGGGATTCGGTTACCTCATGTATCCTTATTCCCTAGTACCGATCACGAACCTTCAATTCGGATCGTGACAAAGTTGGTATCAGAGCCATTGTTTTATTTTTAGCTCTAATGATCTTTGAGTTGCGTTTTTCTTGATCTACTACGGTAATTAGGTTGATAAATGTCAATGTTGTCCTCATTGCTTCTAGGCTTCCGTGTTTATGTCTGTCCTTTATTGTGTTTGAATTTCGTTTGGTTTTGTCTTTTCAGAATGAGAAGGAGAGCACGGAATGCTCCTGCTACCGAGGCAGCGTATGATGATGATGAGCAGTCCGTACAGGATGAGATTCCTCCCCCTGCTCCTCATCATAGGGGCAGAGGTAGGGGAAGAGGTAGAGGCAGACAGAGAGTAGAAGTAGCTCAGATGCAAGAAGAAGAGCAGCATGTAAAACAAGGAGTTCCTGAGGTTGATCCTACAACTTTTGTAGCTAGAATGGCAGGTATTAACTAAGGCTTGGCAGCTCTAAATCAAGCCATGCCTTTAGCTCAGCAGAGGAATCAGGGAATGTCCGATGCAGATGCAGCGCTACTGTACTCCAAATTAGGGAGAGTTTCTTTTGATGGCACTGGAGATGCTTTGGATTTTCTTAACACCATTGAGGCCAGGACTCGGACAGGTTACTCAAATTATCAGAGGATTATGGTTGTGGAGTTATCTGTTCAGATCGCAGCTCATGATTGGTTCATGCAGTCCATTCAACCCCGCATGACCATGATGTCTTGGTTGGAGTTTAACGAATAGTTTCTGAGGTATTTTTGTCCAGTGTCAATGAGGGATAACTTCATATGGCAGCTATTGCACATAAGCAAAGGTGATAGGTCAGTGGCAGACTACACCCATGAGTTCCTCAGACTGGGTCGTCATGCACTAGATGTGATGCAAGATGATAGGAGAGCTGTAGAGCTGTTTATGATGGGTTTAGGAGCAGCCTACATCAGCATCCAGAGGACAGGCTGGATATTGGACAGTGTGATTGAGGAGGCTTGACAGCTAGAGTGACGCCACATTATGCATGGCACTATTCTGACCCCTATGCGAGCAGCAGCAGTGGAGTAGTGATGACTTAGGGGATTCAACAACCTGTGTTTTAGATGGGCAATTATGGTATTCGACTGCGGGCAATTCTCAGTAGGGTTTTCGGAGTAGTCGGGCGTATAGGACTAGCTAACACAATAGACGAAGCAACAGACATCTGAGATTCAGACCTGGAGCTAGTAGTTGTAGCAGTAGTTAGAGCTCAGGACATGGTAGTTCAGGCTCGAGGCCCAGTGCATGCCCTACTTGTGGTCGAGTGCATCAGGGACGATGCCATTTGCTGACTGGAGCCTGCTTTAGGTATGGGCAGATTGGACATCTTGCTAAAGCTTGTCCTAACACTGGATATCAGTCTTCTTTTGCCCAGGGATCTTCATCATCAGTCACTCAACCATTTCAGTAGGTGCAGCAGCTCTATCAGGCACCTTTGTACCCTCAATAGAGGTCGACTCAGTTTGTGTGCCAGCAGGGCCGAGGTTCAAGAGGCAGATTTAGGGGTAGACCGAGTGGTAGAGGATTCACTCAGCCTTTCAGTTCTTAGCAGGTTGGCCATGGACAGGCAAGAGTATTCACTTTGACTCCTCAGGATGCGCAGGCATCTAATGTGGTTATAGCAGGTACTCTCTCAGTGTGTTCTTTTGAAGCTAGAGTTTTATTGATCCTGGTGCATCACATTCTTTTGTTTCACCTGTTTTTGCTTCGAGGATGGAGTGGCAACCATCCAAGTTATTTTTTTCCTTGTTTGTAGCGACTCCACTTAGTGACGAGTTGGAGACAGGCATATTCTTTCCATCTTGTCCGTCTTAGTGAAAGGTAGAGAGTTGCTTACGGACTTGGTATTGCTGGACGTGATCAACTTTGATGTGATCTTAGGAATGGACTGGTTAGTTCCACATTATGCCACGTTGGATTGTCGAGAGAAGGTGGTGATTTTTAGCATCTCTAATGATGGAGAGTTTCGATTCAGAGGTGAGAAGAGTTCAATGCCTTAGAATCTTATTTCTGCAATCACAACTAGAAAGATGCTTAGTAGAGGATGTAAAGGTTATTTAGCTATGGTTAGAGATACAAAGGTGGACATGGGAGCAATTGAGAAGGTGCCAGTGGTGTGCGAGTTTCCTGATGTTTTTCCTAAAGAATTGCCAGGATTGCCTCCAAATAGAGAGATAGAATTCTGTATCGATATTGTACCTGGTACGGATCCTATCTCTATGCCACCTTACAGAATGGTGCCTGCAGAGTTGAAAGAGCTCTATAAGCAGTTGCAAGAGTTACTTGACAAGGGTTTTATCAGACCTAAGACATCGCCTTATGGTGTACCGGTATTATTTGTGAAGAAAAAAGATGGTAGTCTTCGGCTTTATATCGACTACAGATAGTTGAACAAGGTCACCATCAAGAACAAATATCCTCTCCCAAGGATTGATGACTTACTTGACCAGCTTCAAGAAGCTCAGTGTTTTTCTAAGATTAATTTGAGGTCAGGGTATCATCAGTTGAGAATTAGAAGTGGAGATGTACCTAAGACTGCATTTTGGACGAGATATGGCCATTATGAATTTTTAGTGATGTCCTTTGGGTTGACTAATGCCCCAGCAGCCTTTATGGACTTGATGAATCGGGTATTTAGGCCCTACTTGGACCGATTTGTGATTGTCTTTATTGATGATATCTTGGTCTATTCAAGAAGTAAGGAGGAACATGCAAGGCATTTAAGGTTTGTGCTTCAGACTTTGAGGGATCATCAATTGGATGCTAAATTTTAAAAAATGCGAGTTTTGGTTGGGTCAAGAAGCATTCTTAGGCCACGTGGTATCCAAATATGGCATTCAAGTGAATCCCAAGAAGATTGAAGCAGTTGTAGAATGGCCGAGACCTGCAACAGTCATATAAGTGAGAAGTTTTCTAGGTTTAGTAGGATATTACAGGAGATTTATAAAGGATTTCTCTAAGATTACAGTGCCTTTAACAAGCTAACTCAGAAGAATGTCAAGTTTTTTTGGACTGGCAGATGTGAAGAACACTTCTAGTTGCTTAAGGACTTGTTGACTTCAGCTCCATTATTGACTTTACCTTCATGGAATGAAGGGTATACAGTGTACTATGATGCTTCTCGAGTAGGACTGGGGTGTATACTGATGCAGAATGGGAGAGTAGTTGCTTTTGCTTCACATTAGTTAAAGAAGCACGAGCAGAATTACCCCACCCATGATTTGGAAATGGCAGTTGTGGTGTTTCCTTTGAAGACATGGAGGCATTATTTATATGGTGTGACTTGTGAGATATACACCGACCACAAGAGCTTAAAGTACATCTTTCAACAAAGAGACTTGAATTTGAGACAGAGGAGATGGATGAAACTTTTGAAAGATTACGATTGCTCAATTCTTTACCATCCTGATAAAGCAAACGTGGTAGCTGACGCACTGAGTAGAAAGTCAGCAGGTAGTCTTGCACACATCAACACAGAAAAGAGGCCAATAATTAAGGAGTTGCATGAACTGATTGATCAGGGATTGCAGTGAAAGATAACCAAGAAATGTCTTTTAGCTCAATTCAGAGTACGATCAATGTACTTGGATAGAGTTAAAGCAGATCAGAGATAAGATCCTCAGTTGTAGAAGATTATGTTTGAAGTGCAACAAAGTCAATCCAGAGGCTTTGTAATTGACAGTGAAGGCACGTTGCGTTTAGGCACAAGGCTATGTGTGCCAGATGTGGATGAATTAAGAAAGGAGATTATGGAGGAATCCCATTTTTCTACTTATAGTATTCATCCAAGTTCTACCAAGATGTATCATGATTTGAAAAGATACATATTGGTGGAATGGATGAAGAGAAACATTGCAGAATTTGTGTCCAAGTGTCTTACTTGTCAGCAGGTGAAGTTGGAACATCAGAGGCCTTCTGGATTGTTATAGCAGTTGCTTATCCCAGAGTAGAAGTGGGGATATGATTGCCATGGATTTTGTAGGTGGTTTACCTCGTACATCAAGTGGCTATAATGCTATCTGGGTCATAGTTGACATATTGACAAAGTCAGCTCACTTTCTGCCAATTAAAAAGATGTACTCTACTAACAGTTTAGCAAGATTGTATATTAACCAGATTGTTTATCTTTATGGAGTACCGATGAGTACAGTATCTGACAGAGGAGCCACTTTTACTTCAGTCTTTTGGCAAGAATTGCATAAGGCTTTGGGTACAAGGTTGGACTTCAGCATAGCTTTTCATCCTCAAACTGATGGTCAGTCTGAAAAGACCATTCAAACTTTGGAGGATATGCTTTGGATGTGTGTGATGGATTTTGGTGGTCAATGGGACACACACTTACCATTGATTGAATTTGTATATAACAACAATTATCATGCAAGTATTGAAATGGCACCATATGAAGCACTATATGGAAGAAAGTGCAAATCGCCTTTATGTTAGGAAATTGGCGAGAGACAGTTGACAGGACCAAAATTATTACAAGTCACTTCAGAAAAGGTACCCATCATTCAGCAAAGGTTAAGGACAGCCTTCAGCAGACAGAAGAGCTATGCAGACCCTAAGAGGAAGGATGTGTCATTCTCTGTTGGAGACTTGGTGTTTCTTAAAGTGTCTCCAATGAAGGGAGTGATGAGGTTCGGTAAGAAGGGTAAGTTAGCTCCCAGATATATCGGACCCTTCGAGATTCGATTGAGAGCTAGCAAAGTGGCGTATCGACTGGTGTTATTGCCAGAGTTGTCACGGATTCACCCAGTGTTTCACGTCTCGATGTTGAGGAAGTATGTTCTCGATCCTTCGCACGTTCTTCAGCTTCAGACGGTGGAGCTCAGCGAAGATTTGGCGTATGAAGAGTACCCAGTGGCGATAGTGGATCAACAAGTTAGACAACTCGGCACTAAAGAGATTCTGATGGTGAAAGTGTTGTGGAGCAACCATACGGTGGAAGATTGCACGTGGGAGACTGAGGCAGTGATACAAGTGGCGTATCCCTATCTTTTTCATTTGTGAAAATTTTGTACTCCTTTATTTATTTAAAATTCGAGGATGAATTTTTATAAAGAGGGAAGATTGTAAACACCCGAATTTATTTTTAAATTATTAAAATATATTTTCGAGACTTGCAATGTTAATAAATATTTTATTAATACTAAGATTATTATTTTGTGAAATTAAATTTGAATAATTGGAGATGAAAATTATTTTAATTATTAGTTTATAAAAATGTGTTAATTTTATTTTAATAAAAAAAATTTATTGTGTATTTTAAGATTGAGAGGGTGAGATATTGATTTTTTGTTAGTGTTTTATTATTATTATTATTATTATTATAAAAAAAGGGACAAAAGGACAACAACTTTTTTTTTTTAAGAAAAGGGGACAGTAGAAATTTTTTTTTTCTTTTTCTTTCTTTTCCTTCTTCTTCTTTCTGTTCTTCCGTTCTTCCGTTCTTCCTTTCCTCCATTTCCGACCAGCAGCTACTGTCATCACTGACTCCTCGCCGCTGCAGCCAGCTAGCCATCACCTCGCTGTCGCCTCGTCGCCGTCCAGCAGCAATCCTCTTCTCCGGTTGCTTCAGTTCGGTCCGGTTCGATTTTTGGCCGGTTTGCATTTTTTGGCCGGCGACTTTTTCGGCGTCCCCAGCCGAAAAACTTGGGTTCTTTAGCTTCCACATCCTCTAGGCTTCTCAATTCCTTATTTTTTTTAAGGAATTAACTCCGGTAAGCCTATCAAAATTCGATTTTTAGTTTATGTGTTATTGAGTAAATTGTCGGTTTGAGCTTGTATATGATTTTATTAGATATTTGTGCTTTAGAATTATTTGTTTTAGAGATTATGAGCTACCAATTGATGATTTTTATTTATTTTTCTGAATTTTTTTTGAAATTTGTACTATTTCCGGTGATCGGAGTTACTGTTATGGTACTGCTCCGGTCTCAGGTTGACAATATTTTTAATAAATTCTACTGATTATTTTGAGTAAGTTTTGTGAAGAAAGTTTATTAAAATTATGTATAGAATTTTTATTATAAATTTTTGAATGTTTATGTGAAAAATGAATTTTTGGAAAAATTAGTGAATTTTATATTTTTGTTGAAATTAATGTAAATTAATATTTTTTAGACAGTGTTTGAGTAATAAATAGTATAAAAATAATTTTTATAAATTATTTCCTATTTTTAGTTAATTATTACTAATTTTTGAAAAATATATGAATAATAAGTTTAATTATTATTTTAAGCTTAATTGAGTTATTTGCTAATTTATTATTGTATTTAAGTAATTTAAATGGTTATTTGCATTAAATGTTGTTTTAATTGTAATAATTGAATTATATATATTTATTAACGAAAATTTAAATATAAGCTAGAATTTTACTATTTATTTGAAAATAAATATATTTTATAATTTATAGTGGAAATAATTTGAATTGTGGTATTTAAATGAGATTTCATGATTTTTGGTAATTTATTGAAAATTATATTATTTTATTGATTATTGTGAATTTGGAACTCGATCGGAATTATGTATAGTTTGAGAGTCTGACCCGAGTGTGGTTCCATGAAGTGTATATTCGAAATGTGTTTTCTTACAAGGGAGACTCTGCCGAATTTTTGATAGATTTCTCGTAAAGCATGACATCGACCTGTGTTGTAATTCTGAGTCTGATTAGCATTGTGTCTTAGATCGAGTTAGTTTTGTCATTCCTTCATTTCATGAATTCATTTAATTATTTTACAAGCATATTTTAAATAAATACTATTTATTTTAGAGAACTTCGGGGCACGAGCAGGAGCACAAGGGCAGCAGAGAATGCGTCGCCTGACACCTTCAACCTGTGAGTTAATTTTATAGAATGTGTGTTGCGTGATTTTAATATATTTTCTTGCAATAAAGAATATCGCATGTTTAAAAAGATAAATTATTCGATATGATTATTTATTTATTTAATTGCTTATTCACTCATTTTTTATGAATTATTTATTTATTTGATTTAAATATTTAAAATCCAAATTTGATTTGGAGATAATGGTAGAATGTGCTACCTAGTGGGTATCACTAGGACCACGTGCACATGGGTAATATCTAGTATATGATATATATATGTATATGATTGAGCTCGGTTGATGCATTGCTCTTGGGCCGGTAAATGATATGAAAAAGGGATGTAACTCGGTTGATGCATTGCTCTCGGGACATCCAATATGGAATAAGTGAAATGAATGTGGCAGTAACTCGGTTGATGCTTTGCTCTCGGGACGGCAGTCACTTGGATAAAGAGAGAACCGAAAGGCTATTGAAATAATGGTTTAGGGTTCTACCAGTTTTCCACTAAAATAAATATTTTAAATAGTTTTATATACGATGATTTCATATTAAATTGATTTAAGAAGTTTTAAAGAGACTCGATATAAACATTGTTGAGAAAAGTAAATGATTTTAATAATCATAATTATTTTATTCTATTTTATTTTAGAAAGAATTTTAATAACCGGTTTTTAAAACCAACATGCATTTTATATAATTAATTCACTTAGTGAGGTCTGATTCCCCTCAATTTATTTTTTTCAGGACCTCACAGTCAGTCTACTAGTATTCCTCCTTTGCGCCGAGTTCATTTTTCATCGGCTGCATTGTGTATGTTAATTTAGATTGTGTGCTACATAATTAAATTCTAGATACCGCGGTAGTTACATTTCATATTTGTATTACTAGTATTATGTATTGTATTTAAATATTGTATCTAAACTGAAATATTGTATTTATAGAATATTATTTTAAACTTTTATAATATTGTGCATTTATTATTTTATTGTTTAATGTATTGTTTATTTCAGCGAAAAATTTTTAAGGCTTGCTATGAGATTTGGTTACCTCATGTATCTTCATTCCTTAGTGCCGGTCACAAACCTTCGGTTCGGGTCCTGACAACTTCAATGAAAATGTTATACAATTTTTTTAATCATTATATTATTTTCATTATATTTTGAAAATAATGGCTATCGAATAAAGTCAAAAAACAACCCAATACATCAACCACAAAATGACACATAACAACTTTAATCAACTGCTACAAACAATACAATTAATTCATTAACACATAAAAAATCCAAAAAATATTATAACCTGAATTTTTACAAATTATAAAAAATATATTTTGGAGACTTGCAGTGTTAATAAATATTTTATTAATATTAGAATTATTATTTTGTGAAATTAAATTTGAATAATTGGTGATGAGAATTATTTTAATTATTATTGTATAAAAGTGTGTTAATTTTATTTTAATAAAATTATTTTATTGTGTCTATTTTAAGGTTAAGAAAGCTAAATTTGATTTTTATATTAGTGTTCTATTATTATTATTATTTAAAAAAAGGACAAAAAAGACAGCAGCTTTAAAAAAAAACGCAGCACATTTTTTTTCTTTCTTTTTCTTCTTCTTCCTCTATGTTTCATTTCCTTTCCCTCTTTCTTCCGTCCAGCCACCACCTGAGCCACCATCCAACCACCTGCAGCCACCACACGTTGCCTCGCCGTCCACCTCTAGCCACCTTAGTCGGTCTTCTTCTTTCGGTCCGGTTCCGGTTCGTTTTTGGCCAGTTTCCATTTTCTTGGCTAGTGACTTTTCCGGCGTCTCCAGCTGGCAAGATTGAGTTCTTTAGCTTCCTCATCCTCTGGGCTTCTCAATTCCGTAATTTTTTCAAGGAATTAACTCCGGTAAGCCTCTCAAAATTCGGATTTTAGATTATGTGTTCTCGAGTAAATTCGTTGGTTTGAGCTTCAATATGATTTTATTAAGTGTTGGTTCTTTAGTACTATTTGTTGTAGAGGTTATGAGCTACCTATTGATGATTTTTATTTATTTTTCTGAAATTGTTTTGAAATTTGTACTATTTCCGGTGATCGGAGTTACTGTTCTAGTACCGCTCCAGTATCGGGATGAATATATTTTTAATAAATTTTATTAATTATTTTGAACAAGTTTTGTGAAGAAATTTTATTAAAATTATGTCTAGAATTTTTATTATAAATTTTTGAATGTTTATGTGAAAATTGAATTTTTGGA
>CATIWM010140765.1:0-39396 GCA_949671775.1 Mallotus repandus
TTAGGAAAATTGGACAGCGTTGGTGCAGCGGAATAATATTAACTGAGACAAATAAAAATTACTGTAGAAATAATCAAATAAATAAATATATAGAGGCGGTCAAACAGGCCAATGGGTGAATAAGATAGGTGGTAAAACCTGCTGTATAAATGATAATAAATGACACCAAAATTTTAACGTGGTTCACCCTTAGTGTTGGGCTACGTCCATGGAAAAAACTCCAAAAAATTCTTCCACTATAAAAATGGTAGGTACAAGAGAGAGTATTCTCTAGATTAACACTAGAGGTATACAATAAAAGAGATCTCACCAAAATAGTGGCACTCAAAGTGTTTCCCACACCCCAAAAATAATTTCCTCACTATTTTGTCACTCACCCTTTGAGAAAAATTCCCAAATCCTTAAAACTCTTTCACTCTCATCAAATTAAAAATACTTTGGACTCACTTAATTTTTCCTCACAAGCTTCCTCTCCTTTTTCTTATTTTGCGTGTGGCTCTCTTATGCTACTTCTCCCATATGTAATGCCTTTATATAGGCCACAAAGTCCATAAAAAACAAAAAAAAAATTTGACAAATTTTTTTTTCTTAAATCGGTGCAGCCATTTTTGACTTTTTTTTTAAATTTTCAAATGTGGGCTCCACTCTACTAGGAGGGACCCATCAATTTGGTATCAGAGGCATCCTTGATTATCCTTGATTAACAGCTCCATTAAATCCTTTGGAATATTTATATCACCCTGCTGCAACAAAATTGGCTTTTGGCTAGCCAATCCGCCACCTTGTTAGAGTTTCTTTGAATATCCACAATCCTTCTCCCTAAGCGGTGAATGTATGTCCCGAGATCCTTTATGATTCCCTCTGTAACTGATCTAACTTCCTATTTGATGTTATCTAGCCTTATGTTCTTCGCTTCCTCTATAGCCATTACCACATTTAAAGCATCAATTTCAGTTATTATGTTGAGCATATTATAGTTCTTGATGAATTTACAGTCGTAACCTTTGCATTCAGGCATTTTATAGATTTTGCTTGGGCTGTAGTGATCATTCCGAGATGGTTCCTGCATATAAACACTGCTTTTCCTTTCTTTCTCCATACTATTGAAACTAGCATCACAGTTGATCTTGTACTGTCCATGTGATGGACTCTGCCATCTATCATTTCTTTGTGGTTGTTCTTGTCTAACTATGTGCTTGGGGTTGTTGGCATCAATCCATTCTTTCCATTATTCTTGGGCTTTCATGATGACTATTGTTGGATCATACTCTTCCCCTCTAAAGATTTAGGATTTTCTATGCTTCTATATTTGCTAGCAGGTGATGGCGACCAGCTCAAGTCTATAACCTCCTCCTTCTGCTTACAATATTTCTATTGCTTCTTTCCATCAATCTTTAAAGGCTGAGAAACCACCTTAAGAGGTCTATAGCTTAAACTTGATCTAAACCACACAAGCCTTACTTTTGGACATAGAAACAAAGCATGCTTTACCGTTTCTTCCTTTTCTTTGCATATCTGGCATTTTCTTTCCGCTTTGCAACTTCTTTTTATTAGGTTCATACCCATAGCCAGAGCATCTTTAATGCCTCTCCATATGAAAAATTTTATCTTTAGTGGTACGTTCATATTCCATATCCCTCTCCACTTAGATTTTGATAGCGTTGATGAAGTGGACTGTTGATTAACCATACCTTGTATTCCTTTTCTTTCTTCAAGAGATAGTATCCTGATTTCACTGAATAGTTTCCTTTGTTGTCATAGTACCACATAAGCTTGTATGTTCCTTGTTTTCCCTTCACATGGATTCTTTCAATTACTTCCACTTTTCTTTGGTTGAATAGTTATTTCAATCTTTTTGAGTTCCATCACTGTCCTCGGTGGTTGATTAATTCCTTAACTAGCATGTTTTGTATATTGTTTTAAAGCTGGTGTTTGAATTTTAAAAGATAGCCATTCTGGTATCCACTTATCGTCCTACACACTTATCAGTTATCCAGAAGATACATTCCAATGGCAGCCTTTCATTATTAATTCCCTCCCTTTCAACAAATTGGCCCATATCCAAAATGGTCAATTTCCTCGTTGCCCTTCAATGAAGGTAGAGTTAGGGTAGTAGATCCTTTTCGGTAATCTTGAACTCATTAGTGAAGGGTTCATTAACATTGTTAGTGATACGCACTAGGTCAATCATATATCATTATGTTTTGACTTTGTCATTTTATTAATAAAGAGGCATTTTTCATTATCATTTTATGTTATGATGAATACTTGTCTTTAATAGGATGATGAAATAGATTGTTGTTGGATATGAAATGAGTTATGTGAGAAATGTGAGTGATTGAAAAGGAATTTTTTGCTCATTTAATCTAAGTAAGATATCTATAGGCCCATTGATAAGATAGACTGAGGAAAATGTATGGCCATGCTAAAATGAACTGATAAGGAGTTATCATTCTCAGTCTACTTAGAATAAAGAAATAATATGATTGAATTGTATAAGGATGATAGAAACTATGCCTTACATTCAATCAAGGTATTGTGTGACAAAGGGACTACAATATTCATTGTAAATTAGGTTATGTCAGATTATCGGCCTTCACATAACTTGGGTAGTCATAATGTCTTGCTAGAGACCACTTATGACTTGTGGGTCTTAATTGGCATTTTAGGCCCACTGCCAACGTTATGTGAACCTACAGGGTCATATACTTAGAACAGGCCCAAAACGAATATGGGTTTACCAAGCTCAATAAAATTATCTGTTAATAAATTATATATATATAAGAAATATTTCTATTTTTTTATTTTTGAATCAAATAAAAAATTAATAAGGTGGGATATACAAAAAAAATTTTGGTAAATAAGAAGTTACCAAAAATTCATTTTAGTAAGTGAAACCCTAATTGAGAGGTCTATAAATATATCATGTTCTCTAGGGTTTCACTTACTTTTTTTTTTGCCACCTAAATTTCTTTTTCTCTCCTTTTAGAAAACGTAACATAGAGTTCTTAAGTTCTTGAGTAGTCAGACAATCAAGAAAAAGGTGCTAGCACACATTCATTTTGATCAAAGGCTATTTGTATGGATACTTGTGGAGGATGTATTCATTTGGAGAAGTCTCAATCTGACAAAAGAGAACTAAAAGCTCGAGGTAGCATGTCACCGGTGTGAACCCCCTCTCTCTCTTTCAGTAATCTTACCTCTTCTTGGGTCTGTGGTAAGGTTTTTGAAAACCATAAATCAATCAGTTAATCAAATTACATGGATCTTGGTTAGAGTTTGTGATTAAATTTTAAATTTTTTGATGCATTTTGAATTGCGAAACCCAACAGTGGTATCAGGGCCACTTGTAATTCGATTAATTTGATTAAGTATAAATGTGATATATGTTTGGTTTGAATGATTCATTTTTTAAAAAAGGTATTTTTGAAAATTTTATCAAAATAATTTTGTTTTTGTGACAATCCTATTATATATGTATGAAAAGAATATTATACATTAAATCAATTAATGTTTACCTAAACTCTTTGAACGAGTTGTTGCCAAAATCCCTAAAACGTTAGTAATTTCCATAATTAAATTATAGTCTAATTAATCTGTTCAAATCAGATAATTTTGTTTAACATTTAAACAGTTGCAATAAAAAACCCTAATTTACTGTAATCACATTACAGATTAATGAATCTGTTCAAAATAGACTATTATGTGCAATTTTTTTAACACTTAAACAAACTGCCCATGACAAAAATCTATATAATCACAAATATTCATGTTTCAACCTTAAATAGAAAAAAAATTTACTGTTGGCTAGTGGGACTGCCACCTGGGGCGCTGCTCCCAGACCCCGCAAGGGGCATTGTCTTTAGACCACGCAAGGGGCGCCGCCCCTTGACCCCGAATGGATTCGTCATACAATTCGTTTTGATCATAATAATTGAATTGCTAAGTAAATTGAATTTTTATGAAATATGTGTTTGTTGTTAAATGCATGGTGCATAGCATTGCCCTTAGACCAATGCGATTGGATTTTATTATTTTATTTTCATGGGTTGTAATTTTCTAAATACAGCCAATGATTCATTTTTATTTGTTGTAATTATTTTATTATTGTTATTATTAGATAGTAATAGAATAGTTTTTGTTACAACAAGTTATGTAATGTAAATCAACACCTAAGGTGTAAATCCAAGTTGGAGGCCCAGGATGGGGAGGCCCAGAATGGAGATCCAAGGTGGGAGCTGTTAGGCTAATTCTGCAAGTCCACGGTTCGCAACAAGTAGTGAAGAGAGAGTAAGAGTATCATTCCCATGAGGAGATTGATACCAAGTACTAGCCTTAATTGTATTCCCATAATCTAACAAAATCGAATAATGGTGATGAAATAAATAATCAACTAACAAAAATAGACAACCTAAATCTAAAATAATTCTTTTAAAAATTCAATAATTAAAAAGCTAGAGCCTGGATTTGCTTCACTAGCTATTACTTGGATTACAGGATCTTTTCACAATTCAACTAATTAATTCAGTCAAGGGTAAATTACTTAAATTACCTAAAGTCTCTTTCGAGTTCATCTAAGAATACTAAAGTTAATTACAACCTATTTTCATGGTCACATTAATTAACTAGGGTTCATTAAGCTCCTTAGCAATTTATTGGTCCCTGAAGGATTTGTCTACTAGCATGATCGAGGTTCCTAAGTTTTATAAGTCTATGGCCCGATAAATCATGCAACTTTCGTTGTCTCTAATTTACCCAAAATTAAGTATTTAATCAGGCCAAAAATCAAATACAAGAACAAATATTAAAAATTTCTAAAATTGACTAAAATTAATTTATTCAAAGGAAACAAAGATCTAAACAAGTAATAGACTAGCGACACAAATCCAAACCCTAAGAAGAGCATAGTCGCGCATGATTGCGGGGATACACAAAAACATAATTAAAAGAATGAAGGAAGAAGAAGAAATTATAATGTAAACTCTTGAATCTTACACTAAATCTTCTTTTAATCTCCCTTGAATGAGTCTTCCAAAGTGTTTCTCAGAATGAAAATCCCCTAAAAACATCTTATTGTGCCCCTTTTATACTACTAAACTCAATGGAAACCTAATTTGACTTGAATTCCTGAGATTGCACAAAAAGGAAACTTTCTCCTACTCGACATGGCTTAAGCACAGTCATGACACGTCCTTAGTTTTACAACACAGTTTCACACATGACCATGTGTGATCCAATGTCAAAATTTCATGATTTCTTCAATTAGAATAAAAGTGATCATGACTTCAGGCACGCCCGTGAGATTCCTATGTGTCATAATCTTCAGGTAACCGAAGGGAACATGACTTTAAACACGATCATGTGTAATGCCACTCGATGCTCTTCCAATCGTGATTAAGGCACAAACACCTCCATATGAGGTCTTGACATAGCTTTCCTTGATCAACTGGCTTTCCTACATAAAAGGGGAAATCTTTATTAAAATAAAATAAAAATTCCTAAATAAACCAAAAACAAATAGGAAACTAGAATGAAGGTTCAACTTAAATTAATGTTTAATTAAACCTAAATTCTCCCAAATTATTACTAACTATTATTCAAAATTCATTAAAATTCAACTCTGAAATAAGTGTAAAAATACACTCAACAAATTCCCCCAAGCTAGTGCTTTGCTTGTCATCCAGCAAAAATCAAATTTAAAAATTTAAAGTATTAGCTCAACTACAATGAAAAAGTTACAACTTCTAAGTTATGCAAGTCATCAACACTAAGACCAAAAAATATTTATTAAAGAAGATCATTAAACAAAAATACATCATATATGAATAATTTACTAATCACAACATAAGCATTTAACTCCTTAAAATCTAATGAACAAAACTTGAGAAGATAAACATCAAGGTTTGAAATTCCTTTTTGAAAATAAAATTTAGTTGTGAATGCGTTTTACGCTCCATTTCACAATATCTATTCTTTTATTGCTTTGATGAGTGCGTTTTACATTCCATCTCATAGAGTGCGTTTTACATTCCATCTCATATTTATTCTCTCCAATCCAATCTGCCCACTTTTAGTAATCCCCTATCATTCCCGCTCTACTAAGCATGGAAGCCTCTAAATGGGTCCTTTGGATACTCATACTCTACTCTTATTAGGAGAAAAAAAGAGATTATTTAGAAAAGAGAATTAAAAATAGGATGCATTCTCTCCTAAAATCAAGCTCAAATTCAATCTCAGAGTTTATGCTCAGGTCGCAGGAACTAAATTATTCATATATAAACACTATGTTCAACTAACTTAATTAATAAATCATTCAGTAGTTCGGTAATTGAATAAAAAATGCATACTTATACATCTTGACTCTCTAATTACAATCGACCTTTAAATTTGGCACAAAATTGAAACATAAAGTTCTAAGGACAAACATTACAACTAATGTAGAAAAATGACTTGAAAGTTAATGAATAGTGAACAAATTACTTATTTTTATTATTATCTATTTATTTTTTTTGTGCTACTTTTAAAATTAAATGCATAATATGCAATATGACTGACATCAACATGAAACCACCACATCACACCTAATCCACCTAAATGCACCATGCATTATGCAAATACAAAAAAAATATATAACCCTCCATCACACTATCCAAGGCATTGTCCTCAATGGCTGAAGTAATATAAAGAAAAAGAGAAAAATAAAAATAAACATGAAGCAAAAAAGAAAAATGACAAAACATAAAGGGGAATGAAAGTACTACCTTGAATTACTTATTTTTGAATTAATGTGCATTAGCTTCCAAACTTAAGAAAAATGATAGGAAAAGACAACCAACATAAAAACATAAACATAAGTATAAACATAAACTTGAACATAAGAACTAAGGAAGACATAAAAAAACAAGATCCAGAATATCCAAAATAATGGGAAATAATTAAAAAAAACATGAAACTAATCATTCATCAAGGGGTGCATCATCATCATCATAAGCAAACTCATCATCATCATCATCGCCCTCTTCAGTGTCAGAGTCATAAGGTTCCTCGGGAGAAGTAGTTGTGGAAGGAAATACTAGGCAAGGGGCCATCGAAAGACCATGGTTGTTGCACAAGTTAGCAACATTGTCATAGAGCCAATGAAGTAGTGCTGAATGGTACTACATAGTGGCATTAATGTGAGGTGCCAAAGAAGAAGAAGGGGCATCAGAATGTGGGGCTGGAGGTGGATCCACTGGAATAGGGACATCACCAACCTAACCACCATCAGTAGGGTTGGCTAGAATGTATTGCCCATCTCTCATATAAACTAATAAAATTTTCTTCATAATAGTTAAATTGAAAGGAAACATACCACACACTTCGGTCAAGTCCGAGAAGGTATTAAAAACACCTAAATTCTTGGCTAGGTTAGTGATATAAGAACCACCATAAATGGTACCCTTCTTCCTAGACATACCATCCATATAAACTGTAAACCTATAACCCAAATGTAGTATAACTCCCCTATCAAAACAACACAAATAAAAGAAATCCCTATGAGATACCACACCCGTACTCTCCCTATGACCACAAATGGTGAATGTAATCAATCTTTGCAAAAATTGATGAGTAGGACTAGCTATAGCAGTACTTTTACTAATCCTAGGGTTATATATTCTATTAACACATGTAGGACGAATGATATCTTGCTAATATGACGAGGGGCTTTGTTGGCCAAAATCGATAAGGGAATTAGTACATGTATCACTAGCAACAAAAGTGGAATCATAAAATCCACATCTAACAATAAGCTCATTCAATGAAAGAGAGAAAAGCTTACCACTCAATTGAAATTTCACAACATGAGGTTTATTAAAGCCTAACAACCCTTTACCAAGCACAAATGTAGATAGAAATTCAATAAACAACTCAGAGGAAATTGGTTGATCAATATATAAAACCAATCCCACTTAGATGTTTCAATCATTCTCTTAACACTATCACTTAACCCAATCAAACCTAAATCATGATAAACAATCCTATAGGAAGGGTGAATGGGTAAAGAATGAAGAATAGCATACCTTTCCTTTCGTGGCTTGTTGGAAAATTGTAGAAAAGGATGAAGTGTTGGTGAAGAATCATGTTGGCATAAAGTTGAAGGGCATTTTGAGGAAGATGGCACCGTCGTGCATGTGTCGTGGTGAGGAGGGCTATCTGAAGTCATTCTTGGGCATTTTTGTGGTGGGTTTTTCTTCTTTCCTATATATTTGGTCATACCCATGGTGATTATGTGGAGAAGATGACAAAAATTCATATGGGTAGAAAGAAATTTAGAGAAAATGAGAAGAAAAATGAGAGAAGGGAGAGAGAAAAGAAATAAAATGAAAAGGGCAAGTGTGGCGGCTAGGGTTGAAACACGACTTTTTATAGAAAAAGACGTAACACGGGCATGTGTTTCCCGTGTCATATGTCGTGTGAAAGGCCCCTAAAGAAGAGCAGTGCAACTCACAATGGTGAGCCATATCATGACCTATGTCATGTGCGCATCTGTCCAGATTTTAGATTGATGTTTTTAAATACCACACATGTGTGTTCAAGCCATAACCAAAGTCGTGCAAACATATGGATTGATAGTTGAAAATAGATTTGTGCGCCACACAACCGTGGGGCACGTCGTGACCCAAATAGTGTTTGAGTCTGTCCAAATTTTAAAAAATGAAGAATTAGACACACAATCATAAGGTATGTTGTGTGTCATACCGTGAGAGATACTATCTGGAATGGAATCGAATGGAGAGATAAAAAAATGGTCATGACTAAGTCGTGCTTCATATCGTGTACAGTTCTGGACAACAATTTTAATTTGGTTCATACAGACACGACGATGTGCAAGTCGTGTGGCTAGGTGTGTGCGGTACTAGATTTGTAAATTTAAGGGACACGATATACACATAAGCATGTGCTCAAAAACTCAGACAATTATAAATATAAATGCAAATCTAAGCATGATAGAGCTGTGTTTGTAACCTTGTTTTCCTTTGAATCAATACTTGCTTTCTTTTTCAATGCTCCACTTCAATCATGAAAATCCAAAGTAAAAAATAAAAGAAAATTAATTTTAAATAAAGGAAAAGAATGATATTGAATAAAGGAAAAACAAGAAAATAATTCATTAGCTCAACTTTCACCACATTGAATAAAATGGCATTAAGGAGTGCATGAGATGCACTAGCTGGAATACTTTCATTGTTGAGGTAGATCTTGAGTCTCTGTCCATTAACCTTAAATGATTGATTCTTTGCTCCAAACTTCTATTGCACCATGAGGGAATACTTGCTTGACTAGGAAGGGACCTGACCATTTAGACTTCAATTTTCTAAGGAAAAGCTTAAGCCTTAAATTGAATAAATGTACTTGATCCCCTTCTTGAAATTCTTTTTCCATGATGTGCTTATCATGCATCTTATTGGTTGTTTCCTTGTAAATTTTAGCATTCTTATAGGAGTTGAGCCTAAATTCTTCAAGTTCATTCAGTTGAATTAACCTCTTTTCACTAACTCATTGCAAATCAAAATTAAGAAGCTTGGTAACAAAAAATGCTTTATGCTCTAATTCCACAGGCAAATGACATGATTTCCTATAGAGCAATTTAAAAGGAGAGGCACTAATAGGAGCTTAAAATTTAGTCCTTTTTGCCCATAGAGCATCATTAAGCTTAGAGGACCAATCTTTTCTTGAAGCATTCACAGTCTTCTCAAGTATGGTTTTGATTACTCTATTGGAGATCTTTACTTGACCATTAGTTTGTGGGTGGTAAGGGGTTGTAACTTTATGAGTGACACCATACTTTTTTAGTAAACTCTTAAATTGGTGGTTACAAAAGTGTGAGCCACCGTCACTAATTATCACCCTTGGTGTCCTAAACCTTGAAAATATATTTTTACGAAGGAACCTTGTCACCACTTTAGCATTATTGGTTAGAGATGCTATTGCTTCCACCCATTTGGAGACATAGTCCACTCCCACCAAAATATATTTATTACCATAATAAGTTGGGAATGGCCCCATGAAATATAATCCCCAAACATCGAAGATCTCAACCTCTAAAATGCCATTCAAAGGCATCTTATTACGCCTTACTATGTTGGCTGTTCGTTGACATTTATCATACTTCAACACAAAGTCTCTAGCATCTTGGAAAAGAATTGGCCAATAGAATCTGCATTGAAGTACTTTCACAACTGTTTTAGTGGAATTGAAATGTTCTCCACATTCAAAGGAATGGCAATGTGAAAGTACATCTTGTACCTCATCTTTAGGTAAACATCTTCGAATCAATCCATCTCCACACCTTTTATAGAGAAGAGGTTCTTCCTAATAATAATGTTTAACATCCGAAAAGAATTTCTTCTTTTATTGGTCAGAGAGGTTAGGAGGTAGGACACCATAAACCAAATAGTTCATAAAATCTTCATACTAAGGTGTCAAGCTCTTAATCTACATAAGTTGTTCACCCTTAAAGTAATCGTCAATTGGCAACTTTTGTTCTCTATTTCGCAACTCTAGTCTTGAGAGGTGGTCCGGTACTACATTTTTAGCCCTAATCAAACTCTTGAAGGAGTAGAATCCATCTTATGAGACGCGACTTTGCATCTTTCTTGGAAAGGAGGTACCTCAAGGGGGCGTGATCGGTAAAGACAATGACCTTGCTACCTATCAAGTAAGAACGAAATTTGTTAATTGCAAAAACCACAGCTAAAAGTTCTTTTTTTGTTGTAGCATGATTTAATTGAGCTTCATCTAATGTGTGATTAGCATAATAAATGGCACAAGCATGTTTATCTCTTCACTATGCTAATACAGCACCCATAGCGTAGTCACTTGCATCACACATAATTTCGAAGGGAAGGCTCCAATCGAGAGGTTGCAAGATTGGTTCAAAAATTAAAGTTTCTTTTAACCTATAAAAGCATCAAGACAATCTTTATCAAATACAAATTGAACATCTTTAGACAAAAGATTAGTTAGAGGTTTGGCTATTTTGCCGAAGTCTTTAATAAATCTTCTATAAAACCCGACATGTCCCAAAAAACTGTGAATCCTCTTCATGCTTGCAGGTAGTAGAAGATTTTCAATTACTTCTATTTTTTCCTTGTCAACCTCTATGCCCTTATCAGACACTAGGTGACCCAAAACAACTCCTCTTGTGACTATAAAATGCCATTTTTTTCCAATTTAACACCAAGTTAGCTTCTTCACATCTTTACAATACTTTAGACAGATTGTTTAAGCAATCATCAAAAGAAGAACTATAAACAGAGAAGTCATCCATAAAACTTCCATAATGTTCTCTACGAACTCTGAGAAAATTGCCATCATGCACCTTTGGAAGGTAGCAGGGGCATTACACAACTTAAAGGGCATGCGTCTGTAAGCATAAGTTCCATCGAGACAAGTGAAAGTGGATTTCTCTTAGTCCTTAGGGTGAATTATAATTTGAAAGAATCCCGAATACCCGTCCAAATAGCAAAAGAAAGAGTGTTGAGCTAACCTCTCTAACAATTGGTCAATAAAAGGAAATGGAAAATGGTCTTGCCTAGTAGCCTTGTTTAACTTTCTATAGTCAATGCACATCCTCCATTATGTGAGTGTTCTAGTGGGGATCAATTCATTGTTCTCATTTTTAACAACCGTCATTCCCCCCTTTTTAAGAACCACATGAATTGGGCTAATCCAATTACTATCAAGATTGGATATATGACTCTTACATCAAGCAACATCATGATCTCTTCCTTAACCACTTCTTTCATGTTAGGATTTAATCTATGTTGATGTTCAATAAAAGGAATACATCCTTCTTCTAAATGTATCCTATGCATGCAAAAAGAAGGGCTAATCCCTTTCAAGTCATCAAAGGTGTACCCTATACTCTTCCTATGATCCCTAACCCTTCTAAGCAACTTATCAACTTATTCATCATTCAAGTGGGAATCAACAATAATGGGATAAGTAGAGTTAGGACCTATAAAAGCATACCTTAAGTCATAAGGGAGCCATTTAAGCTCTACCTTTGGTGCATCTTCATCTCTTAATTCATAGAAAGGGTGTATTTCATATGGTAAAATCTTATACCTTTGAGATTGACGACGTGGGAGCACATGAGTAGCATTTATAGTGTTAGTGTAGGCTACTACCTCAAGGTTGTCTTCATCGGATTCCACCTCTCGAACTAGACATGCTTCTAAAGGGTCTTGAGGGTGTTGTTGAAAAACTTGCTCTACACAACTTTGTATTGCATCCACCCGGAAACATGTTTTCACCATTAAAGGATATTTGGTCATCTTGAACACATCAAAATCTATTATTTCTTCCCCAATTTCAGGCTTGATTTTGCCTTGCTTTACGTCAATTATGGCACTCGCTATAGCTAAGAAAGGTCTTCCCAAGATTATGGGAATTTGAGATTCTTCTTTCATCTCCAAAATCATAAAGTCAAAAGGCACATAAAATTCTCCAACTTTGATTGGTATATCTTCCAAAATCCTTTCAGGATAGACTATGGACCTATTAACTAGTTACAAGGAAATATTTGTAGGTTTGGGTTCACCTGTGTTCAATTTCCTACACAAAGATAAAGGCATTATGGTGACACTAGCTTCAAGATTACAAAGAGATCTACTAATGGAAAATTTACCAACAACACAAGGGTTAGTTATACTCCCTGAATCTTTAAGCTTTTGGGGAAGCTTATTCCTAATCACTACACTACACTTCTCATTCATTAGTATGGTTTCATGATTATCCTAATTTCGCTTGTTAAACATGATGTATTTTAGAAATTTGGCATACTTTGGCATTTGGGTGAATGCCTCCAAGAAGGGAATGGTGATGTCTAATTGCTTGAACACCTTCAAAACTTTTTGAAATTGCTTGTCAAGTGTTCCATTGCTAATCTTTTGAGGGAACGGCAAGCAAGGTATCTTTGTTTGCTTAGACTTGAGGTTGTCACTCTTTGGCTTATCACTTTCCACTTGAACTTGCTTGGGCTCATCCCTTGGCTCCTTAATCTTATGCTCAACTTTAGGTAATTGTTTCCCACTCCTCAAGGTTACAGCTTTTGTGTGCTCCTTTGGATTTTCATGTTGGCTTGGAAAGTGGTCCATTTGGCAAAAATTTGAGGAACTTACTTATAATGCTATTTGGTGTTCTAGCATCTTGTTGTGTGTGGCTAACTGTTCTAGCTTTGCATCAATCTACTTGAAGTTTTCCTCATGCTGCTTTAAACTATCTTATTTACTTTGTTTTGTGATTGGATGAAGTTTACCATAATTATCTCAAGGTTGGACTTAGGTTTGAGTTGAGGATAAGTGCTCTTTTGTTGAAAACTTGTTTGCAATTTCTAACCTTGATTTGAGTTTGAAGCTTGGTTCCCTCCTAGATTTGGCCATGAGAAATTTAGGTGGTTTCTCCGTCCAGGATTGTAGGTATTAGAGTATGGATTCCCTTAAAGTCTGCCATTAAAATTATTCAAGGCATTAAGTTGTTCAATTAAGTAACCTTGGGAATAAGAATCACCTTGTTGACACCCCATAGTAGAATGTCCTCCTCCACACACTTCATAAGATAGCACCTGTGATGGATAACCTAGAAATTGAGCTTTTGCAACTACTTTATGAGGGAATCCAATTTAGCAGTTACCATGCTCAAACTATCAACCTCATACACTCCTATTGCTTTCTTAGGCTGATTGTGCTATACATGACATTGATAATTATTGGATGCCATCTTTTTTAAGAGTGCATATGTATCATCCAGTGTTTTGCTCATAAAAGAGCCATGTGTAGTAGCATCAATGGTAACCTATAAGGATTCAGGCAACCCTTGGTAAAAAGTCTGCATAAGTAGCCACTCTGGAATGCCATAGTGAGGGTAATGTCTTTACAAGTCTTTAAATCTCTCCGAAGCATCATAAAGAGACTCTCTGAGCTGTTGCTTAAATCCAACGAGGTCTTGGCAATATTTGGCAATCTTTCCACATGGATAATACTTAGTGAGGAAAGCTTTAGAAAGTGTATCCCATGAGGTTATAGAATTTGGCGTCAATGATCCCAGCCATAATTTCACCTTGACCCATAATGAGAATGGAAATAGCCTGAGGCGAATAGCATCTGTGCTCACTCCATTGATCTTAAAAGAGTCGCAAATGTCAAAGAAAGAAGCTATAAAAGCATTAGGATCTTCCATAAGTGCATGGTTTGTAACAAGTAGTAAAGATAGAGTAAGAGTATCGTTCGCATGAGGAGATTGATACCAAGTACCAGCCTTAATTGTATTCCCACAATCTAATAAAATTGAATAATGGTGATGAAATAAATAATCAACTAACAAAAATAGAAAACCTAAATTTGAAATAATTCTTTTAAAAATTCAATAATTAAAAAGCTAAATCCTGGATTTGTGTCGCTAGCTATTACTTGGATTATAGGATCTTTTCATAATTCAACTTATTAATTCAGTCAAGGGTAAATTACTCAAATTACCTAGAGTCTCTTTCGAGTTTATCTAAGAATACCAAAGTGAATTATAGCCTATTTTCATGGTCACATTAATTAACTACGATTCATTAAGTTCCTTAGCAATTTATTGCTCCCTGAAGGATTCGTCTACTTTAGTGATTGAGGTTCCTAAGTCTTACAAGTCTATAAGCCGATAAATCATGTAACTTTCGTTGCCTCTAATTTACCTAAAAACAAGTATTTAATCAGGCCTAAAATCAAATACAAGAACAATTATAAACAATTTGTAAAATTGACTGAAATTAATTTATTAAAAGGAAACAAAGATCCAAAAAAGTAATAGATTAGCTACACAAATCCAAACCCTAAGAAGAGCTTAGTCGCGCATGATTTTGGCGATGCACAAAAACATAATTAAAAGAATTAAGGAAGAAGAAGAAATTATAATGTAAACTCTTGAATCTTGCACTAAATATTCTTTTAATCTCTCTTGAATGAGTCTTCCAAAGTGTTTCTCAAAATGAAATTCCCCTAAAAACACCTTATTGATCCCTTTTTATTACTGCTAAACTCAATGGAAACCTAATTTAACTTGAATTCCCGAGATTCCACAAAAAGGAAACTTTCTTCTTCTTGACACGACTTAAGCATGTTCGTGACACATCCTTTGTTTTACAGCATGATTTCGCACACGACCATATGTGATCCAATGTTGAACTTTCATGATTTCTTTAATTAGAACAGAAGCGATCATTACTTGAGGTACGCTCGTGAGCTTCTCGTGTGTCATAACCTTCAGGTAACTGAAGGGAACACAACTTTCAACATAGTCATATGTAATGCCACACCTCTTGAATGATCTTCCGATCGTGATTAGGGCACAGACACCTCCATATGAGGTCTTGCCATAGCTTTCCTTGATCAATTGTGCTTCCTTTTTAATCTTTCCTATATAAAAAGGAAATCTTTATTAAAATCAAATAAAAATTCCTAAATAAACTAAAAACAAATAGGAAACTGGAATGAAGGTTCAACTTAAACAAATGCCTAATTAAACCTAAATTCTCCCTAATTATTACTAACTATTATTCAAAATTCATTAAAATTCAACTCTAAAATAAGTGTAAAAATACATTCAACAGGAGCCCAAGAAGGAGGTCCATGGCAGAAGATGGAGATCTAAATTGTAATATCACCTAGGCTTGACCTTTGATCTTCATATTGGCTTATGAAGATCAACTTAGATATGGGCCATGCTATGTCATGTTTATCTTATTATGTTAATATGTTATGCATGTAATGCCATGTATGTGATGCAATATAGTAATAACTGAATAAGATAAAACTAACTAAACCCTCATTTAATATTAAGTCATTAAAATGCCTTCCATTGTTCAACACTTATCAAGATTTAGGTTGCTATATATAAGTAATGCCAAAGCATTAAATATAAAGCCATCTAAATAAGATTAGTTGGATAATAGTGATATCCATATGTTTGAATTGGTTAGACTTAACTAGGTTATCAAAATGGTTTTGGACATACGACATTTGATAGGATATGTCAGTACATGTGATGTCAATATCCTATAATTATCCAAGAATTCCATGAGATGTAATTAGTAAAGTGTTACCTACCTAAATAGCAATACTTTAGGTGTTAAGCCAAAGCTTTCTTGAAGTAGGGTGAAATATGGATCTTGGCCCACTAAAAAATTTCAATTGTTGAAATCTTATTGAGGGTTTATAATTTAAGAAAAATTAGTAGGAGTTTTATTATATGTCATACACCGAATTTTGACTGTCCTTAAAAAGGTCCAGTGATGAAAATATCTCTCCGAACTTGACAAGTGTCTGTTTATTTGTACTGCCTCTGAAGCCTATTGAGAGTCTGAAAAAGCCCGAACTAAGCAAAATCAACCTCTGAATCATTAAGTTGCACCCCAATTTCATGAAATACGAATAATCGGAGTGGTGAGTTGATCATTTTAATCAAACATTGCTCAAAATGAGTAACTCATCATACCAGTGTTCAATTCATGAGACCAGAGTTCAACTTCAAGAAAATCAAAAGTTGATTTTCACTAAATGGACCTTGAAAATGCGTCCGTAAGGCCATAAAAATTTCGGAAGTGATCCCAAAATAGTGCGCGTAACCCCGAGAAGTAGCACGTGAGAAAATTTGCAATGCGTGATCACGCACAAACACATCTTGCTCACCTGTGAAAATGGAAGTAAATTTTGATGAATTGAGCCTCAAAAACATGTCGAGAAGGTCCAAAAACCCCTAAAACAGTGCAATTAGAGCGCGGGAAGGCCGTGTGATGCGTGCAAGAGAGCATGATCACCCATCCCAGGGCGTGATTCACGTGTTCCAAGGACATGATCACGCGTCCCAGGCGCGTGATCACATGAATTTTTACCAATTTTCACACATTTTTTGGTACATTTCCCTATAAATGGAGGTCTCTACCTCCAATTTTAACAAAGGCTAGAGCCGAGAGAGAAAAGACTAGAGCCTACAAAGCACAAGAACTTAGGGAGCAAAAGCTAGAGCTTAGGAAACACCGAAAAGAGCCAAAAAAGCACTCACGCGCTAAAGCACTGTTGATTTGAAGGCTTAGGAGCCCCAATCCAAACACTTTCCAACCCACTCTCCACATTTTTTATAGGATTTTTAGACCACTTTTGCACTAAACCCACCCTCATCTTTTTCAAAGCATGCTTCAAAGGTATACGAATTTGCATTACACATGTCATTTTCAACCTCTCGACGAGGAAAGCTTGAAAATCTCTCGAAGCTAAAGCTTCAAAAGCATAAAATAAGCTCAGTTAAATTTGAGGTCTAAATAATTTTTTTTGCACATTTATTTACTATCTTGCATTTTACTTTATCACCGCCAGGAGTTGAGAAATTGTTGTGATATGTATGATGAGACTAGCAACCTGCATGATGATTGAATAATATCTGCTTTATTTTGCTTATAATTAATTGTCATTTTGCATTAATATGAATTCAATAAACACGAAAGCTCTTTATCTAAGCTAGAACTTCAATATTGCGGTCCAATGATGCAATCATCATTATCTACTGTTTATCTTATCATTTAGAAATGCTTTGTAATATTTCCTGCTAGAGCATATACTATGTGCATCTATTTAATCATTCATAATGCAACAATCATCTTCATTATGCTTATATGTTGTCCAAGTGGATGAATAGATAGAATTGCACGTAGTTGTGTTAACCTCTATTTTGCAGATGTATTCTAGATTAGGACTAGATTTATATTTCCGCCCTTTTTCTCTTTCATTTGTATTTACTAGGAAAGCCTTGTAAATAATTATGCTAAATCTCTCGTATTTTTTGTTATTATCAATGTGCTTGTGTGAATGTATATATATCAACTGTCATTACTGAAACTAGGGTATTGTGGTAGCCACATATTGAGTATTAAAATGAGAAATAGTCAAAAAGTAGATGAGATCTCCTGGGCTAAGAATCTCTACTGGGGATGATACTTGTTGAGTGACCTGATGTTGTCCCTTTCATCTTTTCTTAGTTTTCTAAAAACCAAGTGGCGACTCCAAACGCAAAAGTATCTCGCATCCCCCTCGAGACCAAAGATTTGTCCTTGTCCCATAAATGGAATGGATGTCCCATTCAACAAAGTTGCCATGTCCCTCGAAATCCACAAGCCATGGTCACTCACAGTGACGGCTCCACTGGGGACTCTAGTTAGAGAGATCAATTCAAAAATGATTGTTTCTTATTACTTAATGTCAATCATATGGAGCCCTCTATAATTGCATTTGCACTACACAATCACATGTGCACCCTTAGTCCCTATCAGCTGACAATGATGAAAAGTGATCGACTATGGTTCCACATGAGTCATAGGGTGACTGATTTAGATTTATCACCTTTAGCCTCTACTCATGGTTTCGTCGGACTCATCTGACCAGAGTCTGTGACCTAAGTCCTTAAGGGGGGCTACCTGAGTTATCAAAAGAATGCTAGACTCACTGACCGGAGTCCGTAACCCTAGTCATGGGGGGGCATTCTCGCTAAAGGAGCCCTTAGCCTTATACCCTCGATTCAACCCATGTAAATAAACTAATAGCAATCTCCACTAGGATCCTACCAAACTTTGCATGCTAGCCCTAATGCTGTCCATCTGACCTAACATTCACAAACACTATGACAGTTTTAGTTTCCATCATCGATTGACGTCATTAGGTCCGTTCTCATAGGTTGCTCACACCTAGACTGTGTGATCCTTGTTTACCTTGCATAAGCCCGATGTGCAAGGAATGATAAGAATCATTCACCTTAGTATGAATAGCCTGTGAGAACTGGCGAATAGTGACATATTTTGATGAAGGAACCTACGAGCGTCGTTCATTTGTCCTTGTAAAATCAAATAGATAGGTCAGGAATGCGACTAGATTATAGACATTTATGTTAAAAGAATCAAATCATAAACTCCCAAACAATACTTTTATGCCTCTTGGTAAACGTATCGAATATCGATGTGGGGACATGAAATTGGACCCCTCTTATTGACTATAGCCCTTACACACACGGGCGTGTAAGGACTATAGATGCCATTTGTGACCCAACGAATGGTCCTCAAATTGATATTATACGCTTACCTCAAGCGTATTTGAGCATCGTTCCTTAGTTTACCTTTTGATTCTTGTCAAAATAAATTGAAACAGCCTAGTTTGAGAGCATAACCATAGTCCCCTACTGGTTATTGGGTTAAAACCCACCTAGGAAAGAAACTGAATAACCTCATGGAGCTATAAGGTTTGAAGCGATAACTTGCTTGTGATTGGTTTGTTCCTTGTGCAGGAAAAACTAACAATTTCTTACCTAATCATGCAAAGATGTCATACATAAAGGCAACATATACTAACCACGTATTTTTGCAGCCGTCTACATCCATTATAATTAGACTATACATGAGCACATCATGCATATATGCTAATCGTATTCTTTTGCAGGCACTTCCCATGCATGCATCATTCATCATTTGTTTATTCCATCTCACTAATGTTCAGTAAAAGAGATCTCAACATGGGTGATTTAGAAGACACTTCATGTCAATAATTCGAGGATAAACTGAAAGAGGGGATTCATAAATTGCTTACTGATGGCACTATAGCAGAAATCCTCAAAGCCCAAATCAAAGCCACCAATATTCAAACTAATAACTCCCATAAATAAAGCATCTGCATCTATCCACTTGCGAGCAGATAGTGGAAATGGTGTCCTTCATACTCCTATATGAATTAAAGATGATGATGAGTATTATCATGCCTTTAAAACACCACAGTAAAAAGCTGCTAAGATTGCTGACTTGACCAAACCTGAATCAGTAGGAGAGGTCAAGCTACTAGCTAACATGATGGCTTAGCTGGAATTTGCCTTCAAGGATAAGGGGCCTCGAGAGTGCAAAAGCTTCACTGATTTAGCTCTGTTCAAAGATGAACCACTTCCTGATGATTTCAAATTACCAAACTTTGCCAAGTTTGATGGAATTGGAGACCCAAGGGTTCATCTGAGGCAATATGCCACCTTTATGGCTGCTACAAAGCTTACAGAATCACAGACTTTCTAATTCTTTTTCACATAACTAGAAGAGGGACCAAGAGCATGGTTCTTTAACCTTAAGGATGAAATCAAGAGTGATTGGTTGTTGTTAACCTAGAAGTTCATAAAGCAATATGAATACAATACTTAGTTGGATATAACTCATAGAGATCTTGAAACTACAAAACAGAAGCCCGGTGAATCTTTCTCTGATTATGTTGCAAGATGGCGAGCTAAAGCTGTCAAAATGTGAAATCGTCCTCCAGCGGATGAGTAGATAGAATTGATAATCAAAGGATCATTTCCCCATTTCAGAAAATAAATTATCTTTACCCACTACCCTAATTTCTGAGCACTTCATCAAGCTGGGATCAGAATAGAAGATGAAGAAACCCAATAACCCATAAGCACTTTCCGCCGAAACACTCAAACCAACACCCAAAACACCTTCACCAGAACTACCAAGATAAACCAAGTTCAATTAGACACTTTCAATCCACCATCTGTCAATGTCATTAATAAACCACCTAGAAGGTTTTCTAACTTCAACCTCCCACTCTCTAAGATCTTCCAAAGACTCCAACAAAAGAACCTCTTACAATTAAGAGAACTAAAACCACTACCGAATCCTCTGCCTCCTCAGATTGACCATAACCTATTCTACCACTTCCACCAAATGCCTGGCCATGCCACTGACACTTGCAGAACTCTCAAAAATGCTATCCAATACCTCATTGACTCAGGAAAGATTGATGATCCTGAAAGACAACCCAATGTCAATACTAACCATCTTCCAAATTACCGAGCCATGCCTCCACCAATAATCAACATAATCTCATTCGGCCTACCCGAAACCTTTACTGAATAATCAGTCCAAGCGATCCAGGAAACTCCTGAAGAATAAGAAGCCAAAGCAGAAAAAGAATTCTTAATGATCTTGAAAGATGAACTCTTAAGTCTAATCCTTGATTGTTATGACTCTAGTGAGGACGAATGGGACCCTTCCATTTTTGAATATATTTTAATGCCCCGAGCATTCACTCCCCACTCAATGATGCAAAGGATAGCTAGAGATGTAGCCTTTCCCATGAATGGTGAAATAATTGATTGCCTTTATCTATATAAAGTAGATGAAAGCCTCAAAGCTGAGTAAGACAAACCCAAAGTGTGGGATCTACCGGGCCAATCATCTGAAAAATTTGACTACAAAGTCATGTACAGTGCACCTTCAATAGCTCATGTCCTTCTGGAGGATATAGTGCCCTTAGGATGGGGAGAAGAGTTTGATAAGGAAGAAAGAAGGATTGCAATCGTCCAGTCTCCAAACCTATAAGTCATGGGAATCGACATTCGGTATGACTCTAATGAAGAAGTTAAAAAAGGCACAGATGCTAGGAACCTGATGACTCTGAGATCATTATCTGGAACAAAGGCAATAATGCAAAAGCAACCAGTCAAGAGACACCACATAGCAAGAAGCAGATAGCTAAAAAGCCTCTACCTTCAATTAATCATGTAACTCACAATGGAAGAGTCTACCAACCTCCTAAAAAGGAAAGGGATACCTCCAAGGGGAAAGAAATGTCAAGTTATAGGGCTCTGACTAAGGAAGATGATGATCAGGTTCTTAAGCAACTTAAGAAGACTCAGGCACAAGCCAGTATTTGGGATTTGTTCATGATCTCCAAGAAACACAGAGATGCTCTAGCTAGGGCTCTTGATGATGCAAAGATTACCACTGATGCCTCACCTTACGAAATGATAGCTTCTCTAATGAAAGCCCCTGCTAATGCAATCACCTTCTCAGATGAAGATCTACCCCCTGAAGGAAGGGTCCACAATCATCCTCTGTTCATACAAGCAATAGTCAGATCTAAGAAGACTTCATGTGTCATGGTGGATGATGGATCTGCCATAAATATTTGCCCCCTGAGGCTGTTACAAAAATTTAGAATGAATGTCGAAGACCTAGAGGAATCTAACGTAATTATCCGAGCACATGATTACTCTAAGAAGCCACTCATAGGGACTTTCAAGGTAGTAGTCACTGCAAGTGATATCGAGTCAGTAGTAGAGTTCACTGTCCTAGACATCCCTCTAACCTTCACCCTACTACTAGGGAGGCCCTAGTTCCATCCACTAGGAGGCATACCTTCTACTGTACACTAGAAGATCAAATTCCCACTTAAAGACAAAGTTGTCACCATTCCGGTTGAAACCAATAATATCATCGCTTGCTTGAACATAGTGCCACTAGGCTTCCAGATCTTTGTCATCCATGAGGAGTGGGTCGACCCAAAGGTTGCTGCAATGATGAAAAAGATGCAATACCTACCCAGAACTGGATTGGGTGGAAGGTACACTGGGATCACAGAATTCCCTAATTTTTTAGGATAAACCAGCAGATATGGGTTAGGGTATGATCTTGAGAAGGACACTGGAACTAAGAAGTCTACCTCATTTATTCCAAAAGGCTCAATTGATGTCTACCAGGGATAGACCGAGAAGTAGGAAAAGGAAGGAGTTGAGAAACCTGGCTTTGAAATCTTCAAAGATGTCATTGACTCTGCTAAGGGAAAATGCCTGCCAGAAGATATCACTGAGACTGATGTTGATGACCTGATGAAGAATCTGAGACTAAAGTCCGAAACTAAGACCCTCAACTGTAAGGAAGTTGCTGCCATCCTCAAATTAAGTATTGATGACATTCTGTTTGAAGATACTAGAGATGATCTCTGTCCTTTTCCTTTATTTGAAACTGATGATGTAATGAACTCTAAAGTTAATGCAATGAAATCAAATTTTGCTTACTTGTTTGATGTATTTTCTGATGGTAGTGTGCATTACATTGATTAAAACACTTGCATATTTGACATTCATCCATGTGCACTGAACCATTTAACATTGGCACAGAAAATGAACCACGCATTTTGCATATTTTGAAAGATATTACCCCTGAAGAGAGGAGATAAGTTAAAAAAATATTAATAAAATATTCAAAAGTATTTTCTTGGACATACGAAGACATGCGCGGCAGTGATAGAGACATCGCTCAACACTACATTCCCACTAAATAAGGGTGCAAACTAGTAAAGTAAAAGCTGAGAAGACTCAGACCAGAATGGGCCCAATTGGTAAAAAAAGCAATCAAAAAGCAGATTAAGGCTAAGTTCCTAGAGGTGGTAGAATACCCAGAATGGTTAGCAAACATTGTGCCAATACCAAATAAAGACGGAATGGTCAAAATTTGTGTTGACTACAGAGAGATAAATAAAGCATGCCCAAAGGATGATTTCCCTTTGCCTCACATAGATGTGTTGATAGACAATGCTGCCTCCTGTGCAATGTATTCCTTCATGGATGGATTTTCTGGATACAATCAGATTTTGATGGCCATCATCGATAAAGCAAAGACGTCCTTCATTACAGAATGGGGTACTTACTGTTACAGGGTAATGCCCTTTGGCTTGAAAAATGCAGGTGCAACCTACCATAGAATGGCAACAGCCATATTTCATGACATGATACACAAAGAAGTTGAGGTCGAAGTAGATGACATAATGGTTAAATCAGAAACTGAAGAAGGGCACCCAACTACTCTCGAGAAATTCCTCATAAGGGTTGAAAAGTACAGCCTCAGGCTTAATCCCAAAAAGTGCATATTCGGGGTAACTTCAGGTAAGATGATGGGGTATATTATTAGCCAGAATGGAATCGAAGTAGATCCAGATAAAGCAAAAGCAATAAGAGAAATGCCAGTGCCAAAAATAGAGAAAGAAATTAAAGAGTTTCTAGGGAAACTACAATTTATAAGCATATTCATTACCAAGTTAACAGTAGTTTGCGAGCCCATCTTCAAGCTACTTAATAAAGATCAGGTAGTCATATAGAACAAACAGAGTCAGTCAGCATTTAACAAGATCAAAAACTACCTAGCCAATCCACCAGTTCTAAAACCACCCAAGTCCGGCTTGCCATTAACCTTGTACCTAGCCATTGAAGGGAATGCAATCAATGCAATGCTAGCCTAAGAGGGAGAAGGGAAAGCAAAACATGCAGTCTACTACCTAAGCAAGAAAATGTTGCATTATAAGGAAAAATATAGTAGGTCGAACAGATATGCCTAGCAATGGTATGGGCAATGAGGAAGCTCAGACATTACTTTCAATTGTACAAGATTCAAGCTGTATCCAAAATGGATCCTATGAAGCATCTCTACGAAGCTCCATCCCTTATAGGAGAACTTGCCAAGTGGCTCATTCTGCTTACAGAATTTGATTCGCAGTGTTTGACTAAGAAGGCAATAAAAGGGAGAGCAGTCACTGAATTTCTAGCCCTCAATCCAATTCCAGATTGAGAAGAAATTCAATTGGACTTCCCAGATGACCTCAGGACAGCCATCGAGGTGCAGGGATGGCGAATGTACTTCGATGAATTAGTCAACCAATTCAGGGCAGGAGTCGGGACCATACTCCTAACACCAGAAGGCGAAGTGGTGCCAATCACTAAGAAGCTAGCATTCAGAGTTACGAACAATAAAGCAGAATATGAGGCATGTGCACTTGGCCTGGAAGCTTTGATAGCTATAGGAGTGACAAAAGTTGAAATTTTTAGGGATTCCATGTTGGTATTCAATCAAACAACAGAAGAATGGGAATTGAAAGAACAACACTTGAGGCCATACCTAAGCCACCTGCAGTAGCTCACCTTATCTTTCCATAAATGCAAATTCATCCATCTCCCTAGAAACCACAACCAAATGGCAGACGCACTCGCTTCCCTAGCATCAGTATAGGAAGGACTGACCAAAATGCCCATGAAGCCTCTAATCCTACTCAAATTAGAGCAACCTATCCATAAATGCCTCAGAATAGTAGAAGCAAAAGCAGACAAAAAACCCTAGTTCTACGATATACAACAATACCTCACAAAGAGAATTTACCCTGAGAAGGCAATTAAAAAAGACACGTCAATCATCTGGCAACTGACATTGAAATTCACATCACACCAGGGTATAGTATATAGAAGAACCTTAGATGGGATATAACTCAGATGTCTAGATGAGATAGAAGCTGCTAGAGCAATAGAAGAAGTACATGAGGGGTTTGTAGTCCTCATATGAGTGGCACCATTCTAGCTAAGAAGCTAATGAGACAAGGGTTATTTTGGATGACAATGATGGAAGCATCTGATTCGTAAGAAGGTGCTACAAATGCCAAATTCACGGGGACATTAGCCATCTTCCCCCAATAGAGCTGCACTCTATCTTTTCTCTATGGCCCTTCTACACATAAGGGTTAGACATAATCGGAGAAATTCACCCGACTGCCTTGAACGGACACAGGTTCATCCTTGTAGCAATCGACTACTTCACAAAGTGGGTCAAAGTAGAATCATATGCAAAATTGGGGCAAAATAAGTTGCAAGGTTCATCATAAAAAACCTTTTCTGCCGATATGGCATTCCCCATCACATATTTTCAGATAATAAAGTTCAGTTCCAAGGGGAAGTGAAGGAATTACTAAGGAGTTATAAGGTGGAACATCATAAATCCTCACCCTACCGTCCACAAGCAAATGGGGCGGTCGAGGCTACAAACAAAAACATTAAAAAGATCTTGTTAAAGATGACTCAGACCTACCGTGATTGGGCAGATAGAATACCATATGCATTTTGGGGATATAGAACAACAATCAAAACTTCAACAGGAGCCACTCCTTTCTCACTAGTATACGTATCTGAAGCAGTACTCCCAGTGGAAATTTAAATCAAGTTGCTACGAATAGCAATTGAATCTGAACTGCCTGAAGCATAATGGGCTCAGCAAAGGCACGACAGCCTTACTACTCTAGATAGTCAGAGACTCAAAGCACTGTATCATACACAGCCATATCAAGCTCGACTAGCTCATGCCTTCAAAAAGAAAGTCAAACACAATAGTGTAAAAGTAGGAGACTGGGTGCTAGAGCAAGCCAAACAGAATGTCTTAGACCCTAGAGGGAAGTTCAGGCCAAACTAGGAAGGCCCATATCTGGTCAAAACTGTTCTATCCATAGGAGTTGTCAAGCTGATGGATTATGAAGGAAACGAGTTCTCAGAGCATACCAACACAGACCGCTTGAAGAAGTACTATGTCTAAAGCAAATACATAAAAAAAATCTCGCAGAGTTGAAAACTAAAAAAAGACAGCTCAGGTAAAAATTAGGGAACTGAGAGAAAATACTTAGTTATAAAACCGGAAAAAAGGCTTACTAAGGATAGGGGTACCGTCAATTTGAAATATACATAAATGCAACTGTGTTTTTCTTAAATGTATTTAGTAAATATGAAAATGCTTGTCAAATCATGTAACTACATTTGAGGAAATGCAATACATCATTATCATTTAAATTCATTGAGCATGCTAAGTACAATTTACACATTTGCAGTTCTTGCATATTTCATTACGTCTTCTCTAGATTGCCAGCCACTATCATCAAACCTAAAAAAAAAAAGCCTAGCTAGGTATGAAGAGCTCTAAAAAGTGACACCCTAGGCAAAAGAGAGAAAAAAGAAAAAATACCTAGACAGGCACAAAGAGCTCTGGAAAGAGACGCTATATGCAAAAGAGGGAAATATAAAATAAAGAGGTAGATGAAGCAAAATAATCAGACAGAATAATCAAAGTTACAAATGTCATAATTAGGAACACACAAGTCAGTCAATCTATAGTATAACAATAGCAGCCATCAGTACAGAATACAACATACGGGAGAAAGCCCTAAATCAATAAAAGAAGAAAGCAGTATGCTCTATGCTCAAGTAAACTTCATAAAATACTCATGCGCGATGATCGTAGCAGTATACCAAGACTAAGCAGTGGAAATAGGCACCTACAAAGAAAAAAAATCAAAAAACAAACAAAGCAAAGAAAGAGGAAAAACCTCATGGAGCCAAGAAACTAACATGCGTGGCATCTGCAGGCACTACACCAGACAATGGTGTACCCACTCTAGGCAAAAGGAAATGAGCTCCCGCTCCTATAACTATCTGCCTATACAACATCAGAGGCACCACACTCATAAAATCACCAAGAACAGCACCGCTGGGTCCCATACCACTAGCATGTGTCATCCCATCGGTCCCAGGACCGCTCTCCTCCTCAAAATCTAACCTCCACCGACGATGCCCAGAATTCTGCAGATAAGACTCCTATAACTCATGTCATTTACCATTAAATACTAATAAAATTTGCTACATGCTTGCATGAAAATAAGAAAAACACAGCTTAGAAGCGTACATGGTCAGAGGAAGCTACCCTAGAAGCAAAACAATCCTAGGATGACCGCGAAGTCCCAGCTCTAGAGCCTGAAGGCTGCGAATGATCCGCCTAAGGAGGCGGAGGAGGAACAAACTCACTAGCCATGACATCAATCAACTATGGCAATAGAGTCATTATATAAGAAAAATGAGCTCCCTCCAGGAAATCCTCAAAAGGATACCCTCTCTTAGCTCTGTCAATCTCCTCTCCAACGAGCTCTCAACCGTAAAATATATCCCCAGGGGGAGCAACAAGAACTCTCCTCATAAATGGTCCATCCCACCAACGATAGACCCACTTACCAAGATACCACACCTTATCAACAAGACCCTCCTCTGTCTTAGGCGCCAAGCCACACCCATCTTAATCGGCAAGTCCTGTCGCTCCATCCACCAGCATGGATGAATCTACCCGAGAAACTTATAAGTGAAAATAATTGTCAAAGAATAAACAAAGCAAAGACAAAATGCACCATACTTAACCATGGGTCAATCTACTGAAGAGACCCCTCGCCTCTGTTAGACTCTCAATCAAACCGGAAGTCCTCCCAATCCATTAAGGAAGACGGGCAAAGCCACTCTCAGGCAAACACTCGATAGTAGGATGAGGAAACAGCCTCAACTCGTAAGCCCAAACCTGTCAAAAAGAAAAGGAGTAAGAACAATCAAAGATAGAACAATCCAAAAGCAAGAGACCACACTCATATCCAACACGAACAAGTAGCTACAAATGCGAGAGCGTCCTCTACAAGTCACATCCAAACAAGAATACATGTTGCCAAAAGCAGCTGTGCCCCAACTGTACTTCGGCAGATCCCTTAAGTTCCTCAAGACAGGTAACAACTGCAGGAAGCCAGTACCAGAAGTGTTCGGGAAGATAATAGCACTCAGAAGGTAGAACAAGAAGCACCTAGCCAACTGCTCAAAACTAACACGACCTGCGTTGTGCTCCAACCTCACTTTATCTATAAGCTGCGTATACCGAATCAAAGTGGAGCAACTAGACTTCATTGAAGCAGTAGCACTGAACAAATCCCTCAACCATTTGTTCCTCACAACACCAGAACTACATGCCTCATCACTAAAAGGGATAGGCTCCTTAGAAAAACTCAGCCGCGTAATGGCTGTAAAGTCAAGCGAAGTGATAGTCATCTCCCCGAAAGGCAAATGGAACATGTGGGTAGTATCCATCCACCACTCAATAAGAGCACAGATCGCAGCTTAACTTGATGCATAAGAACCATAAGTAAAAGTAAAAATAACACCATCAAAGCCCTTCCTGGCAACCATCTGCTTCACACACGAAGGAAGACCCTAATAATACGAGCTGACCTTATTAAAGCTACCAGGCAGCTGAATGACAGGCCCAGAGGACTACAACCAATAGGGAAAATAGTTACAACATTTCATCGGATACTAAAACATCTCTTTTGCATCTTTGCAAGAAAATTATAGCAAGAGCTAAATCACGGCAAGAGCTACATCATAGTTAGAGCTACATTACAGCAAGAGCTAAACCACAGTAAGAGCGACAAACCATAGCTAGAGCTATGGACATTACAGTAAGAGCTAAATCACGGTAAGAGCTATATCACAGCTAGAGCTACATTATAGTAAAAGCTACAAACCACAGCTAGAGCTATAAACATTATAGCAAGAGCTAAGTCACAACAAGAGTTACATTATAGCTAGAGCTATATTACAGCAAGAGCTAAAATCACAGTCAGAACTATAGTCATTACAGTCAGAGCTTTACTACAGCAAGAGCTACACAAAAGCTAGAGCTAAAATCATAATAGCTAGAGCTATAGACATCACAACTAGAGCTACACTACAGCAAGAGCAAAAATCACATCTAGAGCTACATCACAGCTAGAGATAAACCGCAACTAGAGCTACATTCATCACAGTAAGAGCTATACTACAGCAAGAGCTATATCATAGCCAGAGCTAACATCACTATAAGAGCTACACAACAGCTAGAGCTATAGTCATTACAACTAGAGCTAACATTACAGCAAGAGCTAAATAACAACAAGAGCTAGATCACTGCAAGAGCCACATCTACATCACAGCAAGAGCAGAATCGCAATAAGAGCTACACCACAGCTAGAGCTACAGACATTATAGCTAAATCTACACCATAGCTAGAGCTATAGATATTACAACAAGAGCTACATCATAGCAAGAGCTACATCTAAATTGTAGCAAGAGCTGAATCGCAACAAGAGCTAAAATCACAGCTAGAGCAACATTACAGCAAAAGCTACTTTACGGCAAGAGTTATAGCTAGAGCAACATTACAGGAAAAGCTACTTTACGGCAAGAGTTACAACTAGAGATAACACTATAGCAATAGCTAAACAACAAAGCTAGACTACAGCAAGAGCTAAAATGTATATCAGCTAGAGCTATACAAACAATGAATACTTAAATCAAACAACAAGAGCTAAAACCAAGAGCAACATATACAGCAAGAGCTACAACAAGTAAAGCTAACTATAGCAAGAGCTAAGTAAGAAAACTAATCGTTCGATGATGAATAGTCCATGTATAAGTCTCTAGGCTCTAGACAATGGGAACTGGATCATCCCAGGAAAGTTGAGGTGAACAAAAAGAGGCTCTGCCACTGGTCCTAGTAGATTTTGAAGCTTCAGCAGTAGAGGTCCCTACACCAGTCTGCCCGAGAATCACCTCATCCTCTAAAATGAACTCATCAAAAGAAAAAGAAGCGGCATTCACATCACCAAAGTCACCAAGATCCTCAGGAATAGGACAAAAGTCCATAATTTTTGCACTTTGCGAAGTGACAGAGCAATGACAAAAGAAAAGTAGTCCAAAAAACTCAAAAAAGGGCTAAAAATGGTCAAAAAATAGGTAAAAGTCACCCCGAACTAAAAAATGAGTTCATTTTATAGACATCAAACACACCTTAGAGCACGTGACCACACACCCCAAGTACATGATCAAGCGAAGCGACAGAGCAATAAGAGAAGAAAATTAGTCCAAAAAACTCAAAAAAGGGCTAACAAAGGTCAAAAAATAGGTAAAAGTCACCCCGAACTAAAAAATGAGTTCATTTTATAGGCATCGAACACACCTCAGAGCATGTGACCACGCGCCCCAAGTTCGTGATCAAGCGCAAAAATGAATGATCACGTGCCCTAGATAAAGCACAGATAACACAAGCATATCGCATCTACAATTATCACAATTAACGCGTCATGAAATCACACTCGAAACATGAGAAATAATGGCATCATCATTGCATTATTACTGCATCATCATTGCTCAGTAGCATTTTTTCGCTGAGAAGCATTATCACTACTTAGAAGTATTTTTTCATCCACTTAGAATCACTTCATTGCTTAGAAGCATTTCATCTGCTTAGAAGCATCTCATTGCTTAGAAGCATTTCTTTGCTTAATAGCATCTCATTGCTTAGAAGCATTCCATCTACTTAGAAGCATCTAATCTGCTTAGAAGCATCTCATCTAATTAGAAGCATTGCATCTGCTTAGAAGCGTCTCATTTGCATAGAGGCATTTCACCGCTTCGACGCATTTTATATGCTCAGGAGCGTATTTCATCTGCTTAGAAGCATTTTCTCTGCTTAAAAACATTTCACCATTTCATTTGCTTAGAAGCATCTCATCTGCTTAGAAGCATTTCTACATCTTTCTCAACTTATAAGCATCAAATCTACTTAGTAGCATTTGCATTGATACCTAAAGAGGTTATAAAAGCATCATCTTGCCTGACCCGAGAGAATTGCAAAATACACAAACAAGCAGTAGCTCTACTAATCAAATGACATCAACAAATGATAGGCCTAAAGTCAAAAGACTAAACAACGCACCATCACGTAAGTACCTCTTCCTAAAACTATTTTTTGCATCTCTGCATTTGCTTCACGTATATTGACATCAGTACTAGAGTACTATGTAACACACGTAAAACAAGGGGCAACTGTCATACATTTAATTTTGACTGTCCCCAAAAAGGTCCAGTGATGAAAACATCTCTCCAAACTTGACAAGTGTGTGTTCATTCGTACCGCCTCTGAAGCGTGCCGAGTCTAAAAAGCCTGAACCGAGCCAAATTAACCTCCGAATCATTAAGTTGCACCCCGATTTCATGAAATATAAATAATTGGAGTGGGAGTCACTCGTTTTAAGCAAACATTACCCAAAGTGAGCAACTCATTAGACTGGTGTTCAATTCATGAGACCGAAGTTCAACTTTGTGAAATCAAAAGTTGAATTTCACAAAACGGACATCGGAAATGCATCCATAGGCCCTTAAAGCTTCTGAAAGTGATCCTAGAATAGTGCCCGTAACCCCGACAAGTAGTGCGTGATCGAATTTACAATGCGTGATCATGCACAAACACATCTTGCTCATACGTGAAAATGGAAGCCGATTTTGATGAAACAAACCTCAGAAACATGTCCGGAATATCCAAAAACCCTGAAAAACACCCCCTAAAATAGTGCAATCGGAGCCCGAAAAGGTCGTGTGATGCGAGCAAGAGCATCATGATCATGCGCAATTGCACATGATCACGAGCCCCCCGTGATCATGCGTCCTGGGGCGTGATCACGCATTCCAAGGGCATGATCAAGCATCCCAGACGTGTGATCACGCACATTTACACCAAATTTCACACATTTTTTAGTACATTTCCCTATAAATATAGGTCTCTACCTCCCATTTCAACAAAGGCTAGAGAGGAGAGAGAAAAGGCTAGCGCCTACAAAGCAAAGGAAAGAGCCTAGGAAGCAAAAGCTAGAGCTTAGGAAACACTGGAAAGAGCCAAAAAAGCACACACACGCTGAAGTACTATCGAGTTAAAGGCTTAGGAACCCTAGTCCAAAAACTTTCCAACCCACTCTCTACATTTTTTGTAGGACTTTTAGACAACTTTTGCACCAAATCCACCCTCATCTTTGTCAAAGCACGCTTCAAAGGTATACGAATTTGCATTACACACATCATTTTCAACCTCTCAATGAGGAAGCTTGAAAATCTCTTAAAGCTAAAGCTTTAAAAACACAAAACAAGCTTAGTCGAATTTGAGGACCAAATAATCATTTTTGCGCGTTTATTTACTGTCATGCATTTTACTTTATCACTGCCAGCAGTTGAGAAATTGTTATGATCTGTGTGATAAGATTTGCAATCTGTATGATGATTGAATAATATCTACTTCATTTTGCTTATAATTAATCGTCATTTTGCATTCAATAAACATGAAAGCTCCTTATCTAAGCTAGAGCTTCGATATTGCAGTCCAATAATGTAATCATCATTATTTACTAGTTATCTTATCATTTAGAAATGCTTTGTAATAATTCATACTAGAGCATATACTACGTGCATCTATTTAATCATTCATGATGCAACAATCATCTTCATTATGCTTATATGTTGTCTAAGTGGATGAAAAGATGGAATTGCACATAGTTGTGTTAACCTCTATTTTGCAGGTGTATTCTAGATTAGGACTAGATTTATATTTCCACACTTTTTCTTTTTCATATGTATTTACTAGGAAAGCCTTGTAAATAATTATGTTGAATCTCTCATACATTTCGTTATTATCAACGTGCTTGTTTGAATGTATGTATATCAACTGTCATTACCAAAACTAGGGTGCTGTGGTAGCCACATATTGAGTATTAAAATGAGAAATAGTCAAAAAGTATAAGAGATCTCCCGGACTTAGAATATCTGCTAGGGATAACACTCATTGAGTGACCCAATGCTGTCCCTTTTATCTTTTTCTAGTTTTCTAAAAATCTAGTTTTCCAAACACAAAAGCGTCTCGCATCCCCCCAAGACCAAACATTTTTCCATGTCTCATAAATAGAATGGATGGTCCATTCGACAAAGTTACCATGTCCCTCGAAATCCACTACCCATGGCTGCTCACAGTATGCCTCATTCATATATAATAAAATACTAAATGTACTCTATATATATTTGTTACAGATAATGGAATGAAACACTGCACCTACTATGTCACTATGATCAATCCTTGAGAAGGATAAGCTCAATGGGACTAACTTTATTAATTGGTATAGAAACCTAAAAATCATTCTTAAGTAAGAAAGAAAGGAATATATCATGATCAACCCATCCCAAAGGAACCAGCGGCTAATGGTCATAGAGCTCAAAAGGATGCTTACAATAAGCATATTAATGATTCAATTGATGTCACTTATCTCATGCTTGGATGCATGGAATCTTAGCTCCAAAACCAATTGATGGAAATGGAGGCTTATACTATGATAGGCCATCTCAATGAAAAGTTCCAAGAGAAAGCCTGAATTGAAATGTTCAATGCCTTGATTGCTAGCGGCTCGATCAGTGCTCATGTTTTCCAAGATAAAGGGTGGTCATCTTGAACACTTGGACAAACTTGGTCTCAAAATTGAATAAGAATTGGCTGTTGATATCATTCTCCAATCTTTGCCTTAAACTTATGATGGTTTTATCATGAATTTTGATATGCATAGTACGTATAAGACTATTTTAGAGTTGCACAGGATGTTTAAAACTGCTGAAAAGAACATCATGAATACCACCAAGGATGTTTTAATGGTCAATAAGGGAAAGAGTATGAACAAGGTTGGAAAGGGCAAAGGCAAGACTCCCAATGGCTTTCAAAAGCCTAAGCCCAAGCCCAAGCCCAAATCTAAAACTGAACCCCAAGTACAGCCACAAAAGGAGGGCATATGCTATTTCTATAATGAGCCAGGTCATTGGAAAAGAAATTGCAAGCTATATCTGGGTGATCTGAAGAAGAATAAAGGTAGTGTGACTAGCTCTTCAGTTATTCATGTTATAGAAATTAATTTATCTACTTCTGATTCTTAGGTATTAGATATTGGATCGGAATCTCACATTTGTACTAATGTGTAGGGTCTAAAAAGGAGTAGATCATTGGCTAGAGGTGAAGTGGACCTATAAGTAGGCAATGGAGCAAGAGTTTCTGCTTTAGCTGTAGGGACTTATGAGTTAACTTTGCCTAGTGGACTTATTTTAAATTTGGAAAATTGTTATTATGTGCCTACTACGTATAGGAATATTATTTATGTTTCTTGCTTGGACAAGAAAGGTTTTGAATTTATTATTAGGAATAATAAATGCAATATTTATCATGATAACATTTTCTATGGATATGCTCCACACACTAGTGGTCTTTATGTTCTAAATGTTGAAGACACTAATGACAAGTCAATCTATAACATTGATACAAAGAAGTTTAAATCTAATGGTTTAAATACTACCTATCTCTAGCATTGTTGTTTAGGCCACATAAATGAGAAACTCATTTCAAAACTTCACTAACATTAGCTTTTGAATTCATTTAACTATAAATCATTTGAAACATGTGAATCTTGTTTACTAGGAAAATTTACTAAAACACCTTTTATTAGACAAAGTGAGAGGGCTAATGACTTATTGGGCCTTATACATTCTAATGTGCATACCTTTAAGGCAAGACTGGTTGCAAAAGGATTTCAAACAAACGTATGGTATAGGCTATGATGAAAGCTTTTCACTAGTTGTTATACTAAAATATATTCGGATTTTCCTTGCTATAGCTGCATACTATGATTATGAGATACGGCAAATGGATGTCAAAAAAATGTTTCTTAATGAAAACTTACTTGAGGATGTGTATATGACACAACCAGAGCTTTTTGTCAGTCTTGAGAATTCTAGAAAGGTATGCAAGCTTCAAAGGTCCATTTATGGATTGAAGCAAGCATCTCGAAGTTAGAATCTTTGTTTTGATGAAGCAGTCAAAGAGTTTGGCTTCATTAAGAATGAAGATGAACCTTGTGTATACAAGAAGGTTAGTGGGAGCACAATTGTGTTTTTAGTGTTGTATATTGATGAAATACTACTCATTGGAAATGATATCCCTATTTCATAAAATGTTAAATCATAGTTAGAGCATTATTTCTTAATGAAAGACTTAGGTGAAGCCATTTATATCTAAAATTCTTATTGACCTAAGTCAGGGCACTTATATTGATAAGGTATTGAACAGGTTCAATATACAAGCCTCTAAGAGAGGATTCTTGCCATTGTCTCATGGCATTAGTCTCAGTAAGACTCAGTGTCCTATGACACACTATAAGTGAGATTGCATGAGTAAGATTCCATATGCTTCTACTATTGGATCTATCATGTATGAAATATTATGTACTCAACCTATATATCATATGCCTTAAGCACAATGAGCTGATACCAGTCAGGCCTGGGTGAAAGTCACTGGGCAGCAGTTAAAAATATCCTTAAGTACTTGAGAAGAACTAAGGATGCATTTTTACCGTATGGTGGTAAGGAAGATGAGCAAGTTATAAATGGTTACATGGATGCTAGCTTCCAAACTGACAAATATGACTTTTGATTGTAGTAAGGTTATGTGTTTTGTTTGAATGGAGGTGCAGTGAGCTGGAGAATTTCTATGCAAGACACCGTTGTTGATTCTACAATAGAAGCTGAGTATATAGTTGCTTCAGAAGTAGTTAAAGGGGTTGTTTAGATCAAGAAGTTCATAAATGGATTAGGTACTATTCCTAGCATATCAGATCCTGTGACCTTATGTTGTGACAATAATGGAGCCGTAGCTTAAGCTAAGGAGCCCAGATCACATCAACGTTCCAAACACATAATTAGGCATTATCATCTCATTTGAGAAATCATTGAGAGAGGAGACGTGAAGATATGCAAAGTACCTACAAATGATAATGTTGTTGATCCACTAATTAAGCCTCTTCTATAGCCTAATCATGAGAGTCATACTAGGTCTATGGGTATTAGATACGATATTGATTAGGCCTAGTGTAAGTGGGAGATTATTAGTGATATGCACTAGGTCAATCATGTATGACTATGTTTTAACTTTATCATTTTATTAATAAAGAGGCATTTTTCATTATCATTTTATGTTATGATAATTACTTGAACAGTCAATTCTTCCTAAGGTCATCAAGTATGTGACTTGATAGTAAAACCCTTAGATTAAATATGAGCTCTATTCAAATTATCCCCAGTCATAATAATGAATTAAGGCTAGTATTGTGTTGACTAATGATTATGTTTTACTAGTCATGAATATAAGATATTAAGTCAGCGCATAGGTACTTGTTTGAGAAATGATGTACTAGATTGACCCACTATAAGAATACTACATAAATAATTGTCATAAGTAATTCTCATCACAATAATATTATTTTAGTCCTTTGACCTTAAAATCACCATGGATTTCTACATAACTATTTTATAGTTTGACACAATATAACATTGTTTTAACATGATGATGACATAGATTGTTATTGAATATGAAATGAGTTATGAGAGGAATGTAAGTGATTGAGAAGAAATTTGTCCCTCATTTATATTAAGTAAGATATCTATGGGCCCCTTGATAAGATAGACTAAGGAAAATACATGGCCATGCTAAAATAAATTGATAAGGAGTTATAATTCTTAGTTTACTTAGAATCAAGAAATAATATGATTGAATTGTATAAGGATGACAAAAAATATGCCTTATATTCAATCAAGATATCATGTGACAAAGGGACTATAACATTCACTGTAAAATAGGTTGTGCCGGATTATCGGCCTTCATATAACTTGGGTAGTCATAATATCTTCCTAGAGACCACTTATGACTTGTAGGCCTAAATTGGGATTTTAGTTCCATTGCCAATGTTATGTGAACCTACAAGATTACACACTTAGAACAGGCCCAAAATGAACATGGGTTTACCAAGCCCAATAAAATTATATGTTAATAAATAAATAAATTCATGTGTGTGTATATATATATATTGTTACTGGTATGCACTAGGTCAATTATATGTGACTATGTTTTGACTTTATTATTTTATTAAAAAAGAGGCATTTTCATTATCATTTTTGTATTATGATAATTACTTGAATAGTTTATTCCTTCTAAGGACATCAAGTTTGTGAGTTGATAGTAAAACCCTTAGATCAAATATGAGTTCTATTCAAATTATCCCTAGTCATAATAATGAATTAAGACTAGTATGATGTTGACTGATGGTTATGTTTTACTAATCATGAATATGAGATATTAAGTCAACTCATAGGTACTATTTAAAGAAATAATGTACTGGATTGACCAACTATGAGTATAGTACATAGATAATTGTCATAAGTTATTCTCATCATCGTAATATTGTTTTAGTCCTTCGACCTTCAAATCACCATGGATTCCTACATAACTATTTTATATTTTGACACATTCTAACATTGTCTTTAGCTGGATGATAGAATAAAATGTTGTTGGATATGAAATGCATTATGTGAGGAATGTGAGTGATTGAGAAGGAATTTATCTCTCATTTAATATGAGTAAGATATCTATGGACCCCTTGATAGACTTAAAGGAAATTGCATGGCCATGCTGAAATGAATTGATAAAGAGTTATCATTCTCAGTCTACTTGAAATCAAGTCATAACATTATTAAACTATCAAATAAACTATTACCCAAATCTAATCAATTTCTTTTTATGGGATATCCTAAAGAAACTAAAGGATATTACTTCTATAATGCTTCTAAGAACAAAGTGCTGCTCGGAATGGTGTATTTTTGGAAAGTGAATTTATTTCCAAAGGAACTAGTGGGAGTGATATAATGCAAATATGTTTAGTATTTAGTGGTAGTTTAGTCCTAATTATATTTAGTTTTCTTAAGTTTAGTATGTTTATTTTATTATTAGGTTATTGTATTCAGATCTTTATCTTTATGGATTATTATGTAGGTTTTACACATGTTTTAGGCTCAATTCATGCTTGGAAAAGACTTAGAGTTGATTAGAACAAGTTGGAAAGCAAAAAGAATCAATTTTGGAGAGTTGAGGCCTGTCACGAGTCATCACACTTGGCATGACTCGTTACAAAGAGCAACTGTCATGAGTCATCACACTTGGCATGACTCGTTATGAAGAGCGACTGTCACGAGTCGTCACACTTGGCATGACTCGTTTCAAGGGCAAAACAGTTAGAAGATTCTGGATTGAGCAGTTTTCGTATTTCAGTCATAACTTCTTCTAAAAAAATCCATACTAGATGATTCAAGTTGATCTGGAAAGATAAGACGAAGATCTAGAAGTTTTATGAAGGAACATTCGACAGTTAAAGCCATCTGAATGGACAAAACTGCCCTTAAAGTTAGAGTATTTGCAAAGGGAGGTAACTTTTCATATCAAGTGATGCCTTTTCAAGTGTGAGGCCTATAAAGAGGAGGACAACAAGAGCCAGAAAAAGGGGAATTTTGCTAATTATTAGACATTACCTTTTATTTTTGTTTTTATTAAAGTCTTTCTTGTAAGAATTAAAAAGAGACAAAGGCCAAGAAGAAGGAACATCAAGACTTGGTAAAAAGGGTTTTATCTTTTCTCTTATTTTCCCTTTTCTTTGTTGTTATTTGTTTTCTTTTGTTGTTGTTTGATCATGTATCTTGGCTAAGTCCTTTGTTCGTTAGAATTGCAAGGAAGAATGACTCTATGAATTACATCTTTATTTTATTTATAGTACATGAATGATTTTAGTTTAATTGAGTGTTTAATTGAATTATATATGATTGATCACCATATATGATGTGTTAATCAAATTATTCACAACGAAAGTTGGGGCAATTTAGTGGAAAAACAATTGAATTCACTTAAAGGATAGGAAAGTACCTGGAAATAAGAAATCCACTTTGAGGGATTAAAGAATTGACATGGAACTTCATGGTTTTTATTTATCTCTATAATGATACGAAAGTACTTATAGACTCTAGATGGAAATGCCCTTATTTGATCAAAGACGGTTGCACTTAAGGATTTTAGGCCATATTCTCCAATCATTGCATGTATTCATTCTTTGTTATGATTCATTGATTAATTCGGAATTGTAGTTCTAATAAACCATCTTTACTTTGATATTTAGAATAATTAGTGTA
>CATIWM010140819.1:0-23373 GCA_949671775.1 Mallotus repandus
CTTCCATTTGAGAAATTATCTAAGGGAGTGTTGCAGAGAATTGAGTTGCTATCTATGTAGTTCAAAAACTAATGTAGCGTTATAGGAATCTAAAATATTTGAGTGCTTGAGAGAATTATATATGATATGGTCTTTAATTAGTGCAATATCAAATGGAAAACGCACATGGGTATTTATATCATCTATATGAGAATGTCTTCTCTACAAAAATTCTTGACCGTATACCGTTGTTTTGCTTCGGATAAGTTTTGGATTGCTGCCTGCAGGCTGCAGCCTCAAGGTTTGCCAATCAAGGGATGCATGAATGCACTCTTAATTAGAATATTATTGTAGAACGCGTGGTTCAACCCACGCTGAATTGTAGTTGAGACTTTAGTATGCTGAAATGTAGTTGAGAACAAAAGGCCTCAAATGAGACTCACCAAACTAGCTTTTTATCAATTTGAGCTGAATATAGCATAAAATATGAGAATGGATTTTGGATATATCAAAGCACATTTATGATAAATTTTGATTCGTAAAAAGCGGCTAAATTAAAAAATATTTAAAATTAATTGAATTAATAATAATAATAATAAAAATTTATAAACGTGTTGAATCGCCTTTAATCTTCTCTTTAAATTAAAAGTTCATTAAAGATATACTCTCAATTACGTCAACTTTATGCATCTGTGATAACTTTGCGATTGCTTGTTTACCAGAAAACATTCGGCTTTTCTTTCCATTTCTTCTAAATTTCATGAAAATTAAGTTTGCTTGTTTTTATGTATCAAAGCATTTCATTAATAGTTATAATGAGGAAGAAACCAATTGCAAGAAGGACTTGCAATATTTTATGAAAAACAAAAACCTTCTGCCTACTACAGAACAGCAAACACAAAAGCTGCTACCAAAGAAAAACAAAACAGCACAAACACCTATAACAGAGAACATCTCTTAACAAAGATTGAGAGGAACAAGAACGAAACTTTGCCTAATCATTATCGGCACCTTCAACCACTCTAAATTAACAAACAAAACACAGATGTCAGAAACTTGAACACGACCTCAAAGACTACGAAGAAAGATCAAAGCCAAGCAATAAAAATCATTTAGTTTGCCTACTCTATATCAAACGAAAGAGTTAAAGAGTAGATGAAAAAATACGGTGGTCGTTAAAATTTCCTTTTATCACTTTTTTCTTATTTTTTCCACAAGAGTCTGGGGTATATCCTCTTTCACTTGTTAAAGTGAAAGCAATAAACAAAAGGGACAAATAAATTAAGCAAAATCTATTAAACTAACACAAAATACACATACTACTAACTACTTTGTTACATTATTTCATTGAAACAAATGATAAACAAAGATCCACAACCATTAAAATAAGCTGATAGAGAACTGTTCTTACTTAAATTATATCTTATATGTTTTGGTGTATTTAGCTGAGTTAAATTAGTTATTAAAAGACTTTTATTGTCATGCATTTCTGCCCCGGTCGAACCAAATTAATAAAAATTTAGTGAATTAGAAATACTGATAGTTTACATTAAAAAATAATAATCAAAATCTACTAATTTGAATTTTAGATTCTCCAATTTTTAGCATTTAAATTTTAAAATTTAAATTCATAGAGTGATACTAAGATAATTAAAAAAAATTAAATAATGTATGCTCACCATCACCTGTAATTAAACATGTGCTCCACTTGGATGGGTGAGGTGGTGTGGCTAAAGCGAGAGGTTTGAGATCTCTCTTCACCTCCCAAGGGATTTATTTCCCTTGGAGATCCACCTTTGAGTCTTTTAGAATTTTATAGATTCTATCTAGGGGTGAGCATAAACTGCCCGGATTCGAAAACCCGGTCCGACCCAATCTGAGAAGACATAGCGGTTCGGCTACCGAAGGGGGTTGAAGATTGGTTCGGTTGGAAGGGGTTGAAGAAATCGGTTTTCGGTGGTTGGTTTGGTTTATGGTTTATAGAAACCGAACCGTTTGAAAACCCGAATATATATACACATTCTAAAACGATTCGTTTTAAATATACCTTGTAACCCTAATACTATATATACATAATATTTTCTATTCTAAACCTAATTCTCTCATTTCTTTTGTCTTCCTCTGCCGCCTCTCTTCGTTTTCTCTTAACTCAACCCTAAACCCAGTAACCCCCTAACCCTTTCTCGTCGTTCCCTCTTCATCGCCTCCTCTCACCATCTTCTGTCTCTCAAATTTTGAATATTTACCATAAAACAAAGATGAAATAAATGCTTTTGCTCTTGCTTTGGCATTAATCTTGAAACAAAAATGCTTTCTTGAGTCTTTGTAAGCCTTGAACATCTTTGTGAGTCTGTGGCTCTGTCGTTTTTGATTCAAAATAAATTTCTTGTTGAGGTGCTCAGATTGTGTTCATTTAACTTTTGGAGTGGAGTGAATGCAGAGATCCTGACCATATATACAAAGCAATGAGCAGATCTGTGTTTTTCAATATGTTTTGGATTTAGAATCAACATACATGGTTGATTCATAAAAATATGAGTGAAATATGGTAATTTCTAATGTCTTTGTTTATTTTTTTTATGTTTTTAAATAAAGAAAATTGGATCCCTCTAATCGTGGTTTTGATTTGTCTTTCATGGTTCATGGCTATCTGTGGTTCTGATTTGGGTTCTTGATTATTATGGGTTTTCATTGAAGAAATAATATAAAATAAAAGGTAGAAGCTTCAAAAAAAAAAAAAATTTTGATCTATAGTGCTTTGTTGTGTGGTCTGTGGTTCTGTTATTGCTCTATCACTCCAACTGCCGAACACATTCTTTTGGATTTTTTTCTTTAAAGGTATCCATTATTCTCATGATCTAATCTCATATTCGGTGTATTTTTAATTGATAATATTCTTATGTGTATTTTTAATTTTTTGCACTTGTTTTGTTGTAGATGGACATAACACAGGCTGCTCCGGTTGGAGTAGAACCTGCATCAAATGCAAACGTAGTGGAAGCTCCTGCAGTCAATCAATCTGAGGTTGAATGACCTCAGAAAACTAACACTGGAAAAAAATGAAAGGAGATAGAGTCCAGATCAAAAGTGTGGGAGCATTTCGAGAAAATCAGAGACGATAAAGGCGTTCTAGTAAAAGGAAAATGTAATTATTATTTTAAAAAGTTCAAAGCCATTCTGAAATTCATGGTACTTCAACACTTAGAAGTCATGTGCTCACTTGTCCTAAAATTCCTCATTCTATGGACACTAGACAATCACTTTTGACACTACAACCTACACCTAATATGGAAGCTGATAATAAAAATGAAAATGTTGACACATTAGGAACTTGGAAGTTTGATCAAGAATCTATTAGAAAAGCACTTGCTAATATGCTGATAGTTGATGAAACTCCCTTTCAAATATGTGGAGGGTGAGGGATTCAAAAAGTTTTTAAATGTTGCATGTCCTAATTTTAAGTTGCCATTTAGATGGACATTAAGTAGAGATTGTTTCTCTATCTATTGGAGTGAGAAACAGTTTCTTAAAAACTTTTTCAGAAATCATTGTCAACGTGTTTATTTAACCACTGATGCCGGGACTTTAATTTAGCGCATTAATTACATGTGCATCACTGCACACTTTATTGACGATCAATGGAAGCTCCAAAAGAAAATAATCTCTTTTGTGCCTGTCACTTCTCACAAAGGAGAATACATAGCTAAGGCACTTGAAAATTGCATTCTTGAGTGGGGTTTGAAATATGTTTTCTGTGTGACTGTTCACAATGCATCATCAAATGACACAACTATGGGTTATTTGAAAAAAAAATGTTGAGTTGGGGTGCTTCTCCTGTTAGATGTAAACACTTGCACATGCGATGCATTGCTCATGTTCTGAATCTGATTGTTTAAGATGGTCTAAATGATGTTAGTAATTCTATGAAAAAAGTTAGGGAATTAGTGAGATATATTCGAAACTCACCATCTAGGTTGAGAAAATTTAAAGAAATATCTGAGCTTGTTGGAATTGAAAGCAAAGCATGCTTGTCTCTCGATGTTCCTACAAGATGGAATTCCACGTATATCATGCTTTAAATTGCTTGCATCTATGAAAAGTGTTTTGAAAAATATGATGAAACAAATTCATGTTTTCATTCTGATTTAGGCGATGATATGCCAGACTATTATGATTGGCTTTATGTGAAAAAATTGGTTGATTTGCTGCAACATTTCTATCATATGACTGTAAAGATCTCTGGTTCTCTATATGTGACATCTAACACTTTCTTCAATGAGATTTCTGAACTTTACTACCTCTTAGTTGAATGGACTAAATTTAGTGATGTTTCTCAGAGCTCTATGGATGTTTCTATGAAAATTAAATTTGATAAATATTGGAAGGATATTCACAAAATGAATAATCTTATCTTCCTTGCTCATGTGTTGGATCCAAGATATAAATTTGAGTATATCTTTTTCTCATTATGTCAAATGTATGAAGATCTCGGTTCCAGCTTATGTGATTCTATTAGGCAGAATATGCTTGAGTTGTTTCTTGATTATGTGGCCTCTTATGGTCAGTCTAGTGATCAGTCTGGTACTGAGTCTGAAAGAATCTCTTCTACCAATATTAGCCAATCTCAATTTGTTTCCTCTTCAACTAACACTGGAAATTATTCATCAGTGTTGAAAGAAAGATTTAAAAAATACAAGACAGATATTGGATTAAGTGGAAGTAAGAAATCTGATATGGATTTATATTTGAGTGAATCAGTTATAGGACAGGAGGGGGACTTTGATATACTGCGTTAGTGGAAGCTAAATTCAGAGAGATTCCCTTTATTATCTCGAATGGCTAGAGATATTCTTGTTGTACCCATTTCCACAGTTGCCTCCGAGTTTATTTTCAGCAGTGGAAGACGAATTCTGGATGCCTTTAGGAGTTCTCTAACTCCAAAAATTGTTGAAGCTCTAATTTGTTCACAAGATTAGTTGAAATTAGGTAGATTCCAATCTATTGAGGAGGCAGTAGATGAACTAGACGAATTAGAAAAAAGGCAAGTGTTTTGTTGTTTTCTTTTTAAACTTTATTAAATATGTATTTTTCTATTTTGGTCTTTTTTATCTTGTTCTCTATTTTAGATCTACCCCTTGTTGGAGTAGGCCCTTCTACAATTGGTCCAATCTGATTTATTTTGGGTGGCATATTCAGTAATATTTTCATTCATTTTAACTAAGTCCTATTATTATGTTTTCCATTCCTTTGTTGCACTATTAATTGCAATGTATTTATCATTTCAGGCAGTGAGGAAGCTTCCTAAATTATACTCAGATTCAAATGTTGTGTGGTTGCAATCCTTTGGGTGGCATTGACTTAAATGCAGCCAGGAATGACATTCCTTTAGGTGGCATTGACTGAAATGCAACCAAGAATGTTGCTGATGCTGCGTGCTTTGATATGACTTGAAAATTTCTTTTGAGCCAATATTGCTTTGCTTTTGTTTTCTATGCACTGATTGCTTGTCATTGGTTGAATGTGTGCATTGCTTGCTGAGTATTTTTTAAAATGCATGCATGCTTGCTACTTGCTTTGCTTTGTTGATCTTGGCACAATAACATTGAAGAGATGTGCTTGAATGCTACTGCATGTGTTTCCTGTTAATGTAGTGTAACATAAGTTGCATTTGTTACAGAACATTGCAGAGCATTCTATTGATTTCTCTATTATATAATTATTTTCTTGAGGCTGTAATGATGCTTTCACCATGTTCAGAGTCTTTGAGAATGCTTGAGTTGCATATTTTATTGGAGGGCAAATTCTTTTTGCAGCCTAGAATATATGGCCGTATTCTTGATATGACATGAAAACATTATTTTGAGCCTCTTATATTTTATATATTCTGTTAACAATGTTTGCTTTGTAACTTACAATGCTATCTTCATATCTTTTTTGTAGGACTTTGTTTTGTTTTTTGCCTTTTTATTGCAGGACTTGCATAAATTTTTGGTTGTTTGGTCCTGCCAGAAACAAGTATACTCAAATGTTTCATAGTTCATAGTATGAACTTCTCACTGTAATGAAATGTATACTGTTTTTATTTTGTATATTTTTGTATTGGTCTTTAGGGTTTATAACAATATAAAGTGTTATTTATATTGGGCCTCTAGGTAAATTGTAATTAAAAACTTTGGGTTTAAGCCCATACATAATATAATGTATTTATGTTAGTGAATGTTTAGTTTTTTATATAGTTTTCTGTTTATTGGACTAAGGCTCAATCTAATTGGCCCATCCAAAAAACTGAACCGTTTAAACCCGATATTTTCAGATCCTCGACCTGTCAGATTTCACTTATTTTTCAGCTCGATTTGGTCCCTAAAACTATGCAACCGAACCCATTTGGTTTTAATTCCAATACACCCACCCGATGCTCACCCCTAATTCTAGCAACTAGTAAGTGTGGTGGTCACTTAAATTAAATGGATGTAGCTTCTTTTCTTCCTAACATACTAACATATTGAAAATTATAATTATTTTTAAAAAATTAAACATATGGTTCTATTTTTCACAGTAAAAAACTAAAACCAATATAGCGTGTAACTCAGTATCTTTCTTTCCCTATAAAATGTGCTTTGTCTTGGAAGAGGTCAATATTGCAATTTCATTGAAACAAGTAATTAACAATCTTAATATATATTAAAGGTTTGTTGCTGTAAAAAATTATAACATTTATGACTTGTTGCTAATTTATTTAAACTTTTAAAATTTAATAAAAATGTCATAATTTAATAAATTAATTGCAATTTTAGCATAATATGTGATTTACTTAAAATTAACAAAAAAAAAAATAGCAAGAGGTGATTACCAAAAGACTACGGGCTGTTATCGAAAATCCTACGCATATCGATTTCGTGAAAGAGCTGAAAAAGATAGCGACTAGAATTTAGTTCTCAAATGCAAATGCCATGAATTGGTCTCTATAATGCTGCAAGAGTATTCTTCAAAGCATTGAAATTTATAAACTTGTACGTTAACTGTTTCCCAATCAAAATGAATTTCAGTCCATAAGTCTGTGTTTTCTCTTCGTCAGTATTGACTATTAGTCCCCTTTCCTCCTCATGTTGAATTTTGAGATAGTAGCATAAATTTCCTCCATTGTCGGAGTGTTATGCGACCTCGAAGAAGCCATGGCACTTTGTTACAAAAAAAAAAAAACAGAAAAGAAGTGAAATCTCAACAAAGAGTGTTAAGCGACCTCGAAGAAGCCATGGCACTTTGTTAAAAAAAAAAAGGGAAAAGAAGTGAAATCTCAACAAAGCTCACACTAAAACTTGTCAATGGACATTCTCAAAAAAAAAAAAAAAAAACTTGTCAATGGACAAGACAAACTCAAAAACTTGTCATGAGACAAGACTAAGACCAATTTTTGAATTTTTATCAAATCTAAAATAGCTACATGTATGGCTTTTTTTATTATTAATTTTAACTAAAGACCAAATTATGCTCAAACAATTCGCGAAATTATAACACTTTTACCAAGTTTCAAAGATTATAACAAATTTACAACAAATCACAAACTTTGTAATAATTACTACCAATTAGCTTATATTATATTAATATAGATGATGACTTTCAAAGTAATATGCACACATTCAAAACTTTGACTTGTTGTATTAAACAATATATATATATATATATATATATATATATATATATGATGATGATGATGATGATGATGATGATGATGAGTCCAAAGTAATTATACATATGACTAACTACATCTTAATGGGAAAAGAAACGATGTCAGTGCATAATATATATATCGCACGGACATAAATGTGCAACAATTACATAATTATATGCTATATTAGGTATCAGTCACAATCTAACACAAATTTAACTCCCTTAAAAATTTGAGTTAATGAAAAAACGGTTGAAAGTTGAACCAGTACAGCCACCCTTTTCTTTTCCCGTCGCATTTGCTCGCGACTTGTGTGAAACTGTTAGCATTTTTTCCGAATTCGTACGTGCGTCTATCGTCACCATTCTTGAGACCCGATATGCTTTCATCATGCATACATATTATCTAAGATATACACAACTTTGGCTTATATGTATTATTTCATCGTTTCTCTTTCAAAAGAAAAAATGTATTATTTGCCATTTTCATTCCAAAAAAAATATATAGTTTTATATCATTGTTTTTAAATTTTCTAAAAATTTCATATGGGAAAAATAAGATTTTAATTTTTAAATAAAATATATTAGAAAAATATAGACAATGTAACAATAAATGAAATTTTATTCAAACATCACTAGTTGAATATACAATTCGACTTACAATTGCCTAAAGAATTTAAATGAAAAAATTAAAAAACAGGAAATAACTACAACTTGTATGCCCTTTGGATATACTTATTTAATCACAAAACGTATATGAAATTATGAAAAATTAATTACAATCATAGAATAGAGGTTGCATTAACTTGCAAGGTCCAAGCCTTTTTATCACTATCATCATTTTCCATTTGCAGCTTGTCCATGGGGTGACCGAGAGTGGCGAAGTCGCCTCTCCTCGGAGAGCAGTTTGACGAACCTTATAAGAGCCTCTTCATTAGTCTCCATGTTAGTGGGCTCAAATATTCCATTCTCCAAGTTTACCCTTGAAACTGGTTTCTTTAATAGCCCTTCACCAACTTTCACAAGATCTTCCAAGTTCTTTTTTGTGGCCACATCTACAGAAGAAACTGTCTTGTCTAATGTGTCATCCTGCAAGTATTTTGCATTAAACAGATGTTAAGGTCTGTGATTAATATATAATTATTAATAGCTTGTAATAATCTTTTGTTTTCCTTAGGCAAGAAAAGAAAATACCTGAATCCTGAGGTAGTTTCTTTCAGAGTGGAGGGCTTGAAAAACCACAGAAATATGCAAATCCACCATGTCAGCACTTGCATGAGTAAATACATTGACTAAAGGGGTCGAACCGTTGGCTGTTAACCAACCCAATACACCCCATTTTGCAGCCTCATCAGCACTATATTTCTCTTCAGCTTTTGGAGCTCCAGTTCCCAAGGATATAACAAGAAATCTACCATAATCTATTGGCTTTATTGGAAAGAAGTCTTGGCTTCCCTGGATGATTTCCTTTGTCACTTCTCCCATAGCAACCAAAGTCTGATAAAAAAAAAAAACAATTTATCAAGATTAGATCAAGTTGATCTGGCTATATAATATTCGAGATTTTTTCCTATACTCAGAGGAAGTTATAATATATATTACGGCTTCAAGTTAATAAAATACCGGATTATTTGCAGCAACACCACCATCTATAAGGTTGAATTCCCTGACTTTCCCAGTCTTGTCATCTTTGGTTTCAAAATAATGAGCTGGAAGATAAGTTGGTGCAGCTGAGGTTGAAATGCATATGTCTGAGACTAGAGCATTTAAGGATGGATTTTTCTTAACCTGGAATATAAAAAAACACATCGGAAAAAAAGTCAATATATATATATAATTAACTTGATAATAATGTTGGAAAATAAGACCGAGTTTAATTAATAAAAGGTAAACCTGAAAACTGGAGAAGATAGTAGGCTGGAGTTTTTTGATATCAAATGTTGGGATGACAACATTAGTCAATGTTTGGTTCAATCTTGTGTTTCCCAGTTTTTCTTTCACAAGGTTATGCAGATATTTCCCATCGTATTTTGGTCCTGATATGGCTTTGATAATCTTGGATGTATGTGGAAATAATAGACACTGTGGGAAGATCCGAGGGCATTCATTGAGATAAAAGTCCTTGATATCTTTTGCAGCAAACAATGGTCGGTTTTTCTCATTTGGGCTGGCAAGCATAGCAGTCACTAGACCACCAGTGCTTGTTCCTGCAATCACGTCAAAATAGTCTGCGAGTCTTGCATCCTCACCATCCAGTTTCTATGACATAGACACAAAAAACATGTGTATGTTAGCATTTAGTTCTTATAAAGATAATAGGGTTAACAGTATAATAAAATTTATACACGAGGCTTTTATTTCATAATCAAATTCACGCTTGCATGTTTCATGCATTAGAGTACTATAGCTAGCTGCAGTATAAGAAACCTTTTCGGAGTTCGTATTGAACATGACATATACACACACACGCAACAAATTTTACCTGAAGTTCAGATTCCAGAAAACTAAGGATCGTTCCAGGAATAACGCCTCTTATACCACCCCCATCAATGCTGAGGATGGTGATTAGGTTTCCAAAAGTTGGCGCTTGGAGGGGTGCATTTGTTGCTTCCATCCGGATTATTTTTGTGGGTTTGATATATACAATAAGTAAAAGAAGTGTGTATAAGGATATGAATAATAGAGTCTTGGGGGAAGTTAAAATTTGTGAAATCTCAATTAAAGTCTTTGGGATATATAGAGGCAGAAATAACTAATATTGCAAGTGTATAAGATTTTTGGAGAAAGCTTGAACAACTTAATGCTTTTAGAAAATGTTTGATCTGTGATTTTAGGGTTGTTTTGGAGATGGATATTTATGCTCTTCATTTTAGTTCGCTGTTTTAGCAATGTCAGTTTGACCAAACTTGTACCTTCTTTGTGTTGTTTCAAACTTGGAGTGCATTTAGAGTTATTCCTCAAGGAAAAGTTGAATAACTTGATCATTTGAAACGTGTGGCCTCTATCACATGAAATTACAGTATGCTAGTAGGTAAGACTGCATGCATGATGAGACTAGTAGGTTAGAATATATGATTAGGTAATGCAAAAAAAGAAGAAAAGTAATGCAAAAAAAGAAGAAAAAGGAAATAATTGATGGAGTTATTTGAGTCTGTTAGCTCCATATTCATTAACCTCATTCAAAAGCTAATGGAATCAATTAGCTCCATAATGTTTTTGTGTGGGGATAAAGCCATTGACGAAGACATGAAGGTCGAAATTTCTAGGAAAAAAAAAGTAAATATTCAGATTAAAAATCAAAATTTTATTCTTAAAAGGCGGTATTATAAATTTTTAAGAATAAAATAATAACAAAAAAATCAATTTAGAAAGCGTGTAGAATTAATAAGTGATAGATTAACTTCACATAAGTTAATCTATAGTTAAGAACTAATGAAATCAGTTAGCTCCTTAATATTTTTGTGGAAATAAAGCAATCGATGAAGATATAGAATTCAAAACATCTTAAAAAAAATTCAATATTTAGATTAAAATTTAAAATTATATATATTCATAAAAGATGATTTTGTAAATTACTAAGAATAAAGTAATTACAAAAGAACATCAATTCAGAAATCGCGTATAATTAATTACTTATACTTTAATTCCATATAAATTAATCCATAGTCAAGAACTAATAAAATCAACTAGCTCTACAATATTTTCGTGGGAATAAAGCCATTGACAAAGATATGAAATTCAAAATATCTTTAAAAAAAATTATATATTTAGATTAAAATACAAAATTTTTATTTGTAAAAGACTTGCAAATTTTTTTTAAAAAATAAGTAATGTCTAAAAAAGTTAATGTAATGACTAGAATTAATAATTCACAGGATTAGTTTAAGCGAATAAAAAAGCATAAAATGTACAAGGTATCCTAATTTACAAAGATAATGTTATATATGTTTGATTAACACAAGTTTTTCTGACTCGATAAGTAATCCTGTGAATTATTAATTCTAGTCATCTTTCAACTAATCTCTTAAGAGTAACTTTTATATTCATGGGTCTCCTCTGGTGGCGTTAGCGTTCGTCCAATCTTATAGGAGAGGAATATTTATGTATTATTATTAATAATGAGAAAGCCATGCGCGAGGCTACTGGTAGCAAATTTCTGATGCACATGTGCAATGCAACTGACAAATTATATACAATATTATACATAGTCGTCACTCTCTTGTGTTCTATAGCAATATATATATAACATTTGAGAAGATATGCGCATCACATGTCAAGATAAATTGATGATGATTACGTTTATGATAGAAACAAATATAGCAAAGCATAAAGTGTATTAAAAAAATCATTATGATTTGCAAATCATATGTGAAGATGGCATAATTTTTTTATTATGTTACGTGGATCGAATCACAACATGATATATTTTTTAAAAGGTATCTATATACTTCAAATATAGACGGTAAAATTATAATTTTTTTTTTTGAAAAATACGATGGCTATATATATATTTATCTTTTTCTTATATAAAGTTAATATATATATTCAAGCACATGCATATACAGATTAAATACTTTTTTCTTGTTTTACTATTTACAAATGTTAAACGACAGAAACATGTAGTGTAAACACTTATCTTTTTATTAATTCTTTTTGGTTAAAGTAGGCAAATGCCACATAAGGAGCAGCCAAGAACAAAAGTTATTTTTAGCATAAAGTATTGCAGATTGGTATGAACTCGTAATTAAGTAGTGCGTAATTTATATATTTAATGTTTGAGCTGTTGACTGTACTTTAAGGCCTGCAGTCCAAACAGGAAATTTCTATTATATATGACTTCTTTTTTGGATAAATCAAAGTTCTTGTAATAATAATTCTGTGATATATATTGTTAAATAAAGTTTCTTGCTTGTGGGATTTTTGAACAGCGCCTGCCTGCCAACACGTCCACCTTTTTCGTAATGAATAATGTTTTCTGTTACTATATGACAAATTAATTCATATTCACGTTTAATTTTGTGTAAGTGTCTTAATTTATTCATTCATTCATGCAGCCAAAACACTTGACCTTATACACAAAACCTTGACACTTTCAAACTGGATGGAAGTCTAATGTATGATTTCATATGTATTTATCCATATGCTGACGATGATTTTATATCTGAACCGTACCTAAGCCATATCATTCAGGCTCTCATGATTATTCTGTCCTGAAAGTTATAGCCAATAGACTATTCTAATTTCAGCATGGATAATGAAAGTATCGTTACATGTAATGTCAACCGTAAATTACTATGTTGATAAGTTTTAAATCAAATGGTTTAAATTGAGATTTTTTTATGACGCAAACTAAGAAATTTCTTTGAATATCAGCACAAGCACAAGAGGTGGTGAGATCCACTGATGTGATATTCCACCCTAGGTAGATACTAGGTAGTAGGCCCCCTCATTTTTAACACTACCCATAGGGTTTTAACAAAATATTAATGTCTAAAAAAATCAGTATATTGCAACATGTATGAAATTACTGAATTGCACCATATTATTTTCGAATTTGATAAATTCACGTCTGGTCAAGCATTATTCATATAACATGTAGTGATACCATGAATTAACCTTTTTAGTGCCAACAGATAATCGCATTAAAGTTACGAGATTACTTGCAAAGTTATCTTAACAAACATTTTAGTCCGTACTCGTTACAATTTCAGGCTTTAATTTTCAACTTTAGTAATTTAATTCTTTTTAGTGTTTAACCAACATGGCTCCATAGTTAACTAATAATTTAAAATTGAATAGAAAAACTTTTGAAAGATAATTTATATTATTGCATTTTGTATCTCAAACTAGGATTAAAAAAAAAGTGTTGCTTCACAATTTTAAAAAAATAGCTATACTATCATTAAGATTTTGTCATCCTGTGACCGTTTTTGGGTAAAATCTGCTTATGAATTCTTGACTAGTAGTGGATCGAAATGGAAAGGTCAGTGATGGTTCTTAGACCTTTTTCTCAGCTTCACTCCAAGTGGTAGAGATCAAATGCCTACGAAAAAAAAAAAAAAAGGTGTAGGTCAAGGAGGGCTGGGATAGCCAAAAGTCCTTCCGATGCCTAAGTCAATGGTTGTTGCCTGTGAGAAAGCTATGTTTTTTTTTAAGGAAAAGGTTGTTGCATGAAAAATGGATGTCCTCATGCATGAGAGCACGTAAATCTCTTTTGTGTGTTGTTTTTCTCTGGAAAAAGGAATAATGATGGAAAACATACCTTGCTTTTCCTAAATCAGAATGGGTTAGTTAGTACTGTGCTAGCTAAGGGACACATGACTTCTTCTCATTGGGAAACCCTAGTAGTGAGATACTAGTGTCAGAAAGTAGACTCCAGCTAAAGGAGCTGGTAGTGATTTGACAGGGTACAAAACCATATTAGCAGCATGGTTGGAATTTAGTGCAGTTGGTGGCGAGTACAGTTCTTGATAAGCGTGCAAGGGAGGCCTCGGAGGGCTTTTTCTTCTTAGATCATTTGTCAGGCAACCAGGAAGGATTCCCATCTTACGGGTCCGTGTGGACTCGTTCTGAAGGAGGAAGAGGACTATGTTATGGAAGTCAATTGGTCAAGGGCATACGACGTGTATGGGCTAAACTTTACACGTGTCGTGTCATGATAGGAAGGACGAGTTTCCTGTATCATTAGCCAAAATGTATCAGAATGTTCCTTTATTTATATTTGCATAAAAGGCTTCTAACTAATTCGGAGCGTTTACGACAGTGGCCCTCATTTTCAGACTAATATGATGCATGTAAAGATGGCAATGAATCCATTATTCACGTCTTGGGGAATTGTCATTTTGCTCTTAGTGTTTGGTTGAATTAAGTTGCTTCCTGCTCATGTTATTGATGATTTTTTCTTTTCTCCTTTGGGAGATTGGTCCATCACCAACTTGGATAACCGGTTTAAAATTGACACTGAGCTTGATTGGTGAATTTTGTTTGGTACAATCCATTGGATCTTATGGAAATACTGTAACCGTGTTCTCTTTGATAAGGAATTTATTTAGTTTTATTATCCAGTTATAGGTATTTTATCAAAAGTCAAGACTTTGCTATATAATAATGAGTCATTGCTCCATTTCCATGCTCATCAATCGTTGTGTGGAAAAGTTGATCGGCTGGTTTCCCCTATGGTGGACTCTGTCAAGTTAAATACGGATAGTGCTATCAAAAAGTCTAGCTTCTGCTGGTGGAATGATTCGTGATTGTAATGGTATAATTGGATTTCAAGTTTCATTGCTAATTTGGGCCATAGTGGTGTTTTGGCAGCACAGAGCTGGGGCATCATCCATGGCTTGCATCTTGCTTGAGGCATGAATTTCCAACGTGTTATCTTGGAAATTGATAACAAAAGCCTTGTGGACATCTTGCAAGGCAAAATTTACGGCCACATTCAAAATATGGCTTTAGTGTAGGAATTTAAGGGACTTTGCAACAGAACTAGGAAGTAACAGTTTGCCATATCGTGAGGGCAATTCTTGGGCTGATTATTTAGTCAAGGACGATGATATATGTCTTTAATAGCGACATGTACAGTCTATCATAGGACCCATGCCATGACAATTTTTTTTTCTTTTTTGCCCCCCAGTACAGAGGGGGCTATTAACTAAGAAGGGGAGGGGAGGGGGGGCGGGGGATGATTTTGGAATTTCACCCCCCGCGATGGATACTGTACCTATCGCTAATCACGACAGATAAATTTATCCTTTAGTCAATATGGGCTAAACTGTTGCTTTAGGATGTTTTACTTTTGACATGGCGGAAGTTCAAACAAAAATAAAATAAAATAAGGAACAAAGGGATAAATATTTTAGTCTGTTGATTTGCGCACAAATTTACAAAATGATCTTCTACAACCTGTTGATTCAATAAGTATACCAAAAAATAAGCATCAAAATTCGTTGATTCTCAAGAGAATACCGAAAATTGGAAAAAAATAGAAATTATATTATAATTCATCAAAAATTGTCTCCAATAGCCTTAAGGCTTACGTATTTATAGGGTGGCACAAACCTACCAACCCTAATCTTAATTAGAAAATAAAATAATAACAATTCCTACCTAAGATATGGTAAATCAAATCCCAACCAAAAGGAAAGAAATAAAATTAGCACAATCATATCCTAATAATAATAATAATAACAACAACAACAACAATAACATAAAAAAAAAAAAAAATTATATCTGCTATCCATTGTTCTGCAAACTCATTTCAAGGCTTATTGCTCCGCATCATTCCCTCCAGGGTAGAGAAAATTCGCTCTCAAATTTTACCCAAATATTGAGAATCAAATTTGCTATAGAACGTCGTAAATTTATCTTCAACTTGTAATTCCTTCAAAATACAAATTAAAGGAACATAAGAATAAAGAAATTTATCAATGCCAATGAAGTCAATATATTCAACATCGCCCTCATCCTCTTTATTAAATATTGGCTCATCTCCAATAAATGCATCTTCATCCTCATCGTCGTCAGTATCATAGAATAAGCTCTCTTCATAATACTCTCTCAGCATGATTAATAAGAATTAGTTTGGCTTTGATACCAACTGATGTAGCGGAAGCTCAAACAAAAATAAAATAAAATAAGGAACAAAGGGATAAATATTGTAGTCCATTGATTTACACACGAATACCGAAAAAATCTTCTACAACCTGTTGATTCAACAAAAAATACTAGGAAATAGGCATCAAAATTCGTTGACTCTCAAAATAATACCGAAAATTGGAGAAAAATAGAAATTCTATCATAATTCATCAAAAATTGTCTCCAATAGCCCTAAGACTTATCTATTTATAGGGTCGCATAAACCTACCAACCCTAATCTTAATTAGGTTATAAAATAATAACAATTCCTACCTAAGATATGGGAAATCAAATCCCAACCAAAAGGAAAGAAATAAAATTAGCACAATCATATCCTAATAATAATAATAATAATAATAATAATAATAATAATAATAATAATAATCATAATAATAATAATCATAAAAAATTATATCTACTATCCATTGTTCTGTAAACTCATTCTAAGGCTTGTTGCTCTGCATACCAACTGACGTAGTGGAAGCCTAAATTAAAAGTTATAAATGTCACAAGCCATTGATTTGTGCACGAATGGCAGTCAAGCAACCTTCTATAACCTGTTGATTCAAAATGAATACCAGAAAATAGGTATCTAAGGTTCGTTGATTCATAATTGAATACCAAAAATTGGGAGAAAGGAGAAATTCAATTTCAATTTAGCCAAAAATTGTCTGAAACAACTCAAAACAATATTTAAATACTGTTTGTGAAAAAAACCCTAAAAGAAAAGGTAAAAACCCAACAAAATGCACCAAAAAATAAACACAAAACTTAAGATTGAATTTTAAGGCCCCAACAGATGGATTTTGGGCCTGAAGTTGTTGAGTGACGGGTAAATCCCATAATACCCATCCTGGATCTCTAAGTCAATTTCTTTTTGATATATTATGGGCCCCATAGTTCAACTGGGCTTGAAAGTTAGAACCTTTAGAAGCCGCATTGCGCATTTTGACATCTTTTTTAAAATTCAAACGCTCTAAATAATCTAGGGCTATCTGGTCCGCATCATTCCCCCCAGGCCAAGAAAAATTTGACCTCAAATTGTCAACTGGATCATCATATGAAGAATTTCCAGAGAAAGGAATCAAATGCTTGATATTAAACACATATGCAGTGCGAATGTGGTTAGGCAGCTTGAGGCGATATGCATTGGAATTGAACTTTTCAACAACTTCCATTGGGTAAATCTTTTTGATAGATAGCTTATTATATTCTCCAGTAGGAAAATGATCCTTGGTTAAGTCTGCCCACACAAAATCACCCACCTCGAACTCCAAATGCCTGTATTTTTTGTCTACAATTTGCTTGTACTTGGAATTAGCTAGCTGCAAATTTGCATGAACTATCTTGTGAACATCCGAAAAACCAGTAACAAAATCTACTACCTTCCCATGAACCTTTGCTTAACTAGGTAGTATCATCAAATCTAATGGCCCTCGAGGTTGGGTATAATGCACAACCTAAAATGGACTGAAACCCGTGCTTCTATTCACAACATGATTATGAGCAAATTCTGCTTGGCGCAACTTCTGATCCCAACTTTTGACATGATCTCCAACCAAACAACGTAGCAAATTCCCCAGTGACCTATTCACAACTTCAGTCTGTCCATCCGTTTGAGGATGATAGGCACTACTTAAATTCAATGCAATATTCACCATCTTCCATAGGCTGCGCCAAAAATGGCTAAGGAAGCATGTGTCTCTGTCAGAAAAAATAGAGCTAGGTAGCCCATGTAGAAGATACACCTCACAAAAGAACAATTGCGCAACATTAACAACATATGTGGTTTTCTTGCAAGGAATAAAATGCACCATCTTAGAGAAGCGATCAATAACAACAAAGATGGAGTCATTACCTCATTATGTGCATGGTAATTCTAAAACAAAGTCCTTGCTAATATCAACCCAAGGCTATAAAGGAACTGGTAGTGGTATGTATGGTCCTATATTTATGGTAGCCCCTTTTGAGACTTGGCAAATCCTGTACCTCTGCATATACTTCTTAATTTTCTTACGAATGGTTAGCCAAAAATAAAAGGCCCGAACTAGTTGCAAATTTTTTTCTCTCCTAACATGCCCCTCTCCATGCAGCTCTCTAATAATATGCAAATGTAGGCTACAATCTGGAATGCATAATTGGTTGCCCTTGAACAGAAATCCGTCATGCACTAAGAATTCTGTCTTTTTTCCATCTGAATGTCTTGTAAAACCACAGAAAAATATGGATCAGTTGTAATTAATTCACGAAAGAATCTATGCTAGGTACCTAAACTCATATAGTCACTAGCAGATTGCTCCGATGACTCAATGAATTTGCAACACGATTGGTTATACTAGCCTTATGCTTCATAATATATATGAACCTCTCAAATTAAGCAACCCACCGTGCATGTTCAAGAGACATCTTATCTTGCTTAAGGAGATGTCTCAATGAATCATGATTAGTGTATAAGATAAATTCCCTGTGGAATAAATAATGCCTCTAATGCCACACAACCTGCATTACTGCATAAAATTCAACATCATAAGTGCTATAATTTAGTTTAGAGCCTGACAATTTCTCACTGAAAAATGCCATCGCTCTGCTATTCTGACTCAATATTGCTCTAATTCCAACCTTATAAGCATCTGTATGTAGCTCAAAAGGTTGTGAAAAATCTGGTAGCACCAAAATTGGTGCTATAGTAAAGCGTTCTTTAATTAATTGGAATGCTGCCTCAGCTTCATCTGTCCACTCAAACTTGTTGCCCTTCATGCAATCTGTAATTGGAGCCGTGATGGTACTAAAATTTGTACTAAAATGCCTATAAAATGAAGCAAGGCCATGGAAACTCAGCACTTCTGTTAGGGTCGTTGGTGTAAGCCATTCTCTAACTGCTTATATCTTAGCCTCATCAACCTCTAAACTAGCTCCTGAAATCACATACCCCAAAAACAACACCTTGGGGGCAATAAATACACATTTCTTTATTGTAGCATAGAATTTCTCTCTGCGCAACACACTTAAAACCTCTCTCACATACTGTAAGTGCTCTTCAGGGTTAGCACTATAGATCAAAATATCATTGAAATAAACCACAATAAAAGGCCTTAATAATTGGCTCATCAGACACATAAAAGTATTAGGGGCATTAGACAAGCCAAAAGGCATCATAAGCCACTCATACAACCCCTCCCTAGTCTTAAATGTTGTTTTCCATTCATCCCCAGACCTAACATGAATCTGATAATACCCACTCTTCAAATCCAATTTACAAAACACATTTGAGCCACTAATTTGATCAAGTAAATCATCAAGACGAGGAATGGGAATCTGTACCTGACAGTAATTTTGTTAATAGCTCAACTGTTCACACATATATGCCAAGTCCCATCTTTTTTTTTGGTGTTAGAAGGGCTAGTACAGCACAAGAACTCAAGCTCTCTCGGATCTGTCCCTTAGCCAGCAACTCTTCAACCTGCCTTTATAACTCCTCATGCTCACGGGGACTCATTCTGTAATGAGGTCTATTTGGTAAGCTTGCTCCTGGCTCTAAATCAATGTGATGTTGAATATCACGCAGTGGAGGAAACCCATCTGGTAGCTCATTAGGAAACACATCACTAAATTCTATAATTAATGGAGCCATATTTTTTAGAACAGTAATTGACTCAACCACCTCCTTTCCCATTAACATATACCTTATTTCTGACTCTTGTAACTCCTTATCAAATAGAGCCACAGACAATAGGGCAGTAGCTTTACCTGCAGCTTTAGGTTTCTCCAACACCTGTCTACGAGGCAGCAATACAATTTTAGTCCCATTAAACATAAAACTGTAGGTATTAGTTCGCTCATCATGATTGATAGCTCTATCATACTGCCAAGGTCTACCCAATAACAAGTTAAATGCATCCATGGCTACCACATCACACCAAACAATATCTTTATATTTCATACCAATTGAAAAAGAAACTATAGCCCTATTAGACACTACTACCTCACCACCCCTTTTAAGCCAAACTAGCTTATAAGGCTTGGGATGCTTTTTAGTCTAAATATTTAATTTCTGGACAACCTCAATAGACACTACATTCTTATAACTACCACTATCAATTACAAAATGACATACCTTATCTTGTATAGTACATGTGGATTGGAAAATATTACTTCACATCCAATCATCCTTTGAACTAGCTTTGGGTGTCAAACAGGAACGTCTAACCACCAAGGCCATCCATACATCCCCTTCCAGGAGCACTTCATCGACTGCTTCTTCCTTATCATGCACAGCTTCACCTTCAATTTTCACCCCGTCTTCATCACAATCATATGTGTCAACAAACAAGGCTTTCTTACCAACGATTTTCTTACATTTAGATTACCTATGTCCGATTTCCTCAGACCCAAAGCACTTTATATTACTGCTGCCAAACGCCCTATTAAATTGACTAGGGGCTTTACTACTGCCAGTACCACTACTAATATTATTGCCGGCTGCCTTGTTCACACCACTATTACTGCCAACACCACCACCAACATAATTGCCCGTTGCCTTGTTCATACCACCATTACTGCCAGCACCAACACTAATATTAACAGTATTAGTATCACGTCATGAATGTTTCTCCACCATTAACGCCCTCTGATGAGCAGCAAAAACAAAGACAGGATCGAACATGTTCAAAGTATCCTAAATCTGTACCTTCAAACCTCCAATATACCATGACACCAACTGGTCCTCCATCTCCTGAATTTCATTTCTCACAATCAGCTAGTAAAACTTAGTGGTATAATCATCCAGTGATCTCAAACCCTGTTTCAAGTTCTGCAATCACTGATACATCAACCTCTGAAAATTGTATGGCAGGAATGTAGCTCGTATATGTTTCTTCATCTTCTCCCATGTAGCAATTTTCTCTTTACCTAGTTTGGTGCGAGTCAATTTCAATTGCTGCCACCATGTAGTAGCCCTGCCATGCAATCTAGTTGCCACTAAAGGCACATGATTATTTTTTAACACCCCTTTAAATTCCAAGATCTCCTCAACCATAGCCAGCCATTCAAGGAACTCTTTTGCTTGAAGGCTAACATGGAATTCTATAATTTTAGTCTGCATTCCAGTCTCCCAGTGCCTGGTATCCTCTTTTGTAGTTGCTCTGTGTCACCTGCGAGGAACCTCCTCCTCATCACTACTCTCATCATTAGAATTACCCACCAAATTATTGTGGTTTCATGGGGCTGGATTGTTTCTGTTTAGGTTGGCCATTAGGACAGCCATCCTTTCAGTCATCTGCTCTATTATCTGTCCCATCATTTGCTCAACTAACTCTTCCAAACGCTGATCGATCTATTGATCCATCTTATGCTCATAAAATTCTTCAACACACTGCTGTCTTCTGCGTGCCATATATTTTTTTTAAACAAAACTCAAGGAATGAACGTCAGCTTTGATGCCAATTGACATAGCGGAAGCTCAAAGAAAAATAAAATAAAATAAGGAACAAAGGAATAAATATTGTAGTCTGTTGATTTATGCACAAATACCGAAAAATAATCTTCTACAATTTGTTGATTCAATAAAAATACTAGGAAATAGACATCAAAATTTGTTAATTCTTAAAAGAATACCGAAAATTAGAGAAAAATAGAAATTCTATTATAATTCATCAAAAACTGTCTCCAATAACCCTACGACTTACATATTTATAAGGTGACATAAATCTACCAACTCTAATCTTAATTATGAAATAAAATAATAAAAATTCCTATCTAAGATATAGAAAATTAAATCTCAACCAAAAGAAAAAAAATAAAATTAGCAATCATATTCTAATAATAATAATAATAATAATAATAATAATAACAAATTATATCTACTATTCATTATTCTGCAAATTCATTTCAAGGCTTATTGCTCCGCATCAACTTTACATGTTCTACCTGATGGCTTGAAACCATTAATTCCATGAAAATTAAGTTTGCATGTTTCTTTCATTAATAATTATAAAGAGGAAGAAACCAATTGCAAGGACTTTGCATTAATTGATGAAAAAAAAGAAAAAGAAAAAGAACTTCTGCCTACTACAGAACAGTAAACACAAGGCTGTTACCAAAGAAGACAAAACAACACAAACATATATATCGCAATATGCTGACACAAAAGAACAATACCAGCAGCTACCGAAGAACATCTCTTAACAAAGATTGAGAAGAACTAATTAGAACTGAACTTTGCCTGATCAGTATCGGGTCTTTCTGTCACTCCAAATTAACAAACAAAACACAGAAACAAAAAACTTAAGCACGTTGCAAAGACACCGAAGAAAGATCAAAGCCCAGCAATAAAAATCATTTAATTTGCCTCGCAATCCTAATCTATGTCGAACGAAACAATGAGTAGATGGAAAAAATATGGTGGTCGTTAAATTGTTTCCAATATTAATTAGTTTCGTTTTATTATTATTATTATTATTTTTTTTGACGCTGACAGACGTTGCAGTTAGAAAAGTCCATGAGCGCTAAAGACCAAATTTTTTTTATTAAATTATATTTATATTCTTATTTGTTTTATAATATAACAAAAGTTATATAACAGATTAGGAGTACTCATTTTAATTGATGTGATAAAAATTAAAATATAATAGCATATAAATAAATTTTAAATAATTTAATATTATTAATTTAGTATTTTAACTGTATATGAATTAGGATTATTATAAAATTTTTTTTTTATCGGGGGTGATAATATGAATAGCTCCATTATGATCTCCAAAAATTTTATTTTTACTTTCCATTCATGTCGCGATCTGTAATACAAAATATTATCCATAAAATAAATATTTCATTTGTATAAATTTATGATCCTAAAAAAAAGTTAACACAAAAATACACATACTATTTTGTGATATTATCTCATTGAAATAAATAATAAATAAGATATATTATTTTTGAACTTTTTTGAAACTGATAAAAGGTAAAAATTGAATTTTTGATTAGTATATATCTTGAAACGAATCATGCCACTACTCAACCTTGACTATAAGTTTTAAAATTTTAAATTCTTCAATTTTTAGAATTTAAACTTTAAAATTTAAATCGATAGAGGGTGAT
>CATIWM010140823.1:0-24739 GCA_949671775.1 Mallotus repandus
AAATCAATCTCTCACTCTCTCAATCTTAAAATACACACAATAAAATAATTTTATTAAAATAAAATTAACACACTTTTATAAACTAATAATTAAAATAATTTTCATCACTAATTATTCAAATTTAATTTCACAAAATAATAATCTCAGTATTAATAAAATATTTATTAACACTGCAAGTCTCAAAATATATTTTAAAATTTTGAAAATAAATTTGGGTATTTACAAAATTAGTCTCAAGACTACTCTTCGTAACTAAAAATCCCCACCGAAAGTACTGCTTTTTTTACTAAATCGGTTCATTTACTACATTACTGATTCACCGACAATTTCTTTGTGTTTACCTGCCTTTCTTTCTTCAACTCTAACTTCTCTACCCAATTCTCCTAAGTTACCTAATTCTTTGAATTAGTCTCAAGACTACTTTTCGTAACTAAAAATCCCCACCGAAAGTACTGCTTTTTTTACTACATCGATTCATTTACTACATTACTGATTCACCGACAATTTCTTATCAATTAAACTTGGCCATACCTAACCTTTCATTTTTATCATATTATATGGGATAGTTTTTATCATATTATATATGATAGTATGGAAGAAACAGGTGTTTCCACGACTCTACCACCCAGTCAATTATGTTCCACTTAATCTATATTTCATGGCCACATATCTTTCAGGCTAAGGAATGGGAAACCAGTAAGCCCGTAAAACTCACGAAGGTAAGCGGTATTATTAAACCAGACAAAGCAACAATAGAAAATATATAGAATAGAACGAAAATATGAAAATCTAATTATTATAAAAATAAAAATAAAAGAAAAAAACCAGCGGTAATATTCCTATTTGATAGTATTTCTATTTGAAGAGGGGATAGAAATATTGTTGATATTTGTCATAAAAAAGTAAGAAACTCTAGAATTGTCTATGAAGATACGTTGTTAGGTGCTCCTTTATTTTCCCATTGAGGTCGGTTTTACATGAAGAAGATTTGGCTCAACATGTTCTATTCAATACGGGTAAGAGAAGACCCCGATTCGGTATTCTTAAAAAAATAGAGATAAAAAAATTAGCTCTATGAACGAATGGATCCGATCGAATTGGAAAATGGAAAGATTTGTACAAGTTATACCTTTTGTTACCACTTTGTGTTGGAACATTTTTCATTAATGGAAATTTTTTGATGTAGTGAGTAATAGTTCTGGTTGTTTGCTAGTCATGAATTCTTGTTTAGGTGGTATAGTGTTTTGATCTATATATATATGCTACATGTATATACATAAATATATATGCTACATATATATGTATATATATGTAGCACATGTATATATATGTAGCACATATATAGCACATGTATATACATATATATATGTAGCGCGCGCACACACATATATATATATATATATTAGCTTGAAAAAAAAAACATGTGTAGGATTGGAACCTATGACCAAACATAGGAAAAAGAACACACACACACACACACACACACACACACACACACACACACATATATATATATATATATATTTGCATATATGTCAAAAATTCATGTGTAGCTTGATGGAATGTGTCTTCTTTTTCCTATATTTATATATATATATTTGCACATATGTCAAAACTTCTTGTGTAGCTTGATGGAATGTGTCTTCTTTTTCCTATGTTTGGTCATGGGTTCCAATCCTACACGTGTTTTTTTTTAAGCTAAAAATGGAAAAATTAAGAAAATTGTTGTCCATGAAGCTTGAACCCGAGTTCCTCCAGTCAAAAATTCTTGTGTAACTTGATGGAATGTGTCTTCTTCTTCCTATGTTTGGTCATAGGTTCCAATCCCACACATGTTATTCATTTTTTTTCAAGCTAAAAATGGAAAAATTAAGAAAATCGTTGTCCATGATGCTTGAATCGGGGTTCCTCCTATCTTAATAAAGCATGTTTTGCCATTGAGCCACCATTAACTTCTATGTATATTTTGTTATTTTTTTTATTTGTATCAAAACTGAAACCGAACCGACTATTCAGTTCAGTTTGGTTCGGTTCAGTTCTATTGATTTATTCGCATGAGTTTATTCTTTTTTTGAAGTATATTTTACTCTAATTTTTTTAAAATTTAAGTGTGTATGTTATCGTTTTACTTTTATTCACCATATTAATTTGATAATTTAATTATTAGATTTATGTTAATTTATTCTCTTATGTAGTCATCTTTGTATAATTTGTATTTTCATGTGTTTTCGTATTATAATTTGTATTTTCATATTTTTTCATATTTCTGTATTTCAGTATCCTTTATTCAATTATTTTATTATTTTTGCTTAGTTAGATATTTTTATTATTTATTGTCTTTATTATATTTAATTGATTAGTGAATTAACTTTGTGGTTTGTTTTTTAGGATTTATATACTTGTGGGAAATTAATAATTTGCCTCTTGCAGAATCATCAAATATTTATCCCTATAAGTTCTTAGATTTCTATTCTATAATTAATTTATTTTTGTTTATCTTATTATTATTTTTACATGTTTAAAGTGATGTAATTCATTTCTCCTCCCTCCTTTCTTTGTGTGTGCATTTATTTATTTTATTTTATTATGTTTTAATTGTGTAATGGGTTGTAATCTTTTCTCCTCACCCCATTTCTTTGTATGTATTTTTGTAAATTACTGTTTGTGATGAGTGTTGGGCTTAAAAACATGAAATTGGACTAATGTGCAAATTTGAAATTAATTGTAAACTTTGACAATTAATTGGAGGCAATTGCAATTTCCATGTAAATGAGGAAATAATTAAAGGTAATAAAACACGAAACACAAACGGAGGCCAACCGCAAGGTTGGGTGTGCATTCCAAATGCCCACACCTAGTTTCTGAACCCAATCTCTGAGGACGGCTGCTAGGGCCCTCTGTGGAATTCAGTTGTTTACAGTGTATCCCGAGCCTTATCCGGATGGCAACTCCCAATTTGGACTTAAAACCCATATTATATTTCCTAATGGGCCTTGAGCCCATACAGTGGTGTGATCGCCAAACACTTAGGTGCGCATTGAACCCTGACACCTACAATCAGATAGTCCAATATGGATTCGGCCGGCTTGCATAGCCACCTCTGCTACTAATCAAACTACTTATGATTCCCATTCAAAAAGGCATAAAAAAGCCCAATAAACAAAAATTAATTTATTATGATTTTTATTATATTAAAAAAATTATGTGAAGAAAAGGGAAAATTTTAAGTTGTTTTATTCTTTTCATAAATTTTAGTTTTATTTTTTATCACCATTATATGGGAGTATATATTAATAGGAAAACCATCAATTCTATCTTAAATTTTAAGTCAATTATTAATTAAATCATACTTTGAAAGTTATTTCAATTTGCTCCTTCAACTTTATAAATTGTGTTAATTCTATCCAATTTTGTGTGAAGGACCTAATTGTATTTTAAAAAATTATTTTTAAATCCCTATAAAATATATTTGACACACATTAAATGTTTTATCATCTTTTTCCTATAAAAAATAAAATGTAAGAAGAAGTTTTTAAATTCTAATTTTATCACTCTTGAGATAAATTTTAAAATTAATTTTTCAAAATTTTTATAATTTTTTTAATTTTTCACTAAATCCTTAAATTTTAACTATTTTAAAACTTACTTCTCAACTTTCAATCACATTTTTTTGAAATTTTTATAATAGATGTCAAGCCAAAAAGTATTAGATAAAAAGAGAGAATTTTGAGACACTAAAAATATTTGTTAATAATATAAAAATATTTAGTTTTTCTGAAAAATGTAAAAAATTAAGAAATTAAAATTTTATTATTATTTATAGTGATAGTTAAAAGTGTTTATTTTATTTTTTTTTATTTTTTTAATATTGGTCTATATAATAAATTAATTCACAAATTATCACTTTTTTCTTATTATTTTTAATTGATACATAAAAAATTAAAATTTTATGAAAAAAATTTAAAAATTAATTTTTAATTTTATTTCAAACAATAACTTGAAAATATACCAAAATTATCACACCTCATCTCACATAGCCCAATATTGACATTTAAAACTAACCATTCAACAAACCATATAGTTTAGTCTAAATATATTCTAAAGACAAGTAATGGTGGTTAAACTTTATGTAAAGTAACTGTTTGGAAATATATTTTATATTACTTTAATGATGTTCACTACTATGTTTTTAATTTACAAAGATTAATATCAATCTATTTATTCCAAAAAATATTAAAATTAAAACTTGAAAATATTTTTCAAATTTTATTTTTCTTAAAAGGGAAGAAAAATTGAATAACTATCAAATTTGTTTTACAGAGATCTAAAATTAATATTTAAAATTACAATTAGATGTTTTAAATAAAATTGGATATAATTGATACAGTTTTTAAAGTTAAAGGAGCAAATTGAAATGACTTTTAAAATAAGATTTAATTGATTTTTGACCTAAAGGTGAGGATAGATAGAATCATTTTCCCTTATTAATAAAGTCAATTTTACTTTATAAGAGATAAAGTAACTTTTAAAACATTAAAGAAAAGATATAAATGAATTCTATTTACATAAATGTTATTATAGATGAGTTTAATATCAATAAACCAATGTTTACGTAATTAACCTGTGGTACCTGAAATTATTAATTAGACTCATTATGCTACATAAAAAGCAATTATTATAATAATAATAATAATAATTATTATTATTATTATTATTATTATGCAACACATATAATGATTTTGAATTATAATTAAATATTGGTATTTTTTATTATATTACACATGAGTTACTAATATATTCTTATATATTTATGTATAGGTTTAGTGTTAATTTTTTCATAATTTTTTCAATAACTGTTATTTTTAAGAAACATTTAATAATTGTTTTACTTATTGTTTTATTTTTACCAAAAAAAAATTTGATATTTTTAGAGTGTCACGACCCAAATCCGGGAGTCATGACCGGCGCTAGGGAACGGGAATTCACACGAATCCGGAACCCATAGCAAGCCTTAAACACAATTAAACATTCATCACATATATAAAAGTACCTCAGAATTAAAACTTTTAATAATATAAAGAAAACTCTTTATCATATTATAATAAAATATTTACACAAATATTCAAATACACAATTTTCAGCCTAAAAACAACATTACATACTACCACAAGATATATTACTACTACAGCGTCTAATAAAATACATAAGTTAGCCGGGGAAGAAAGAGTCCGACAAAAATTACTACTAGTAGGGGTCTGACGAGAAGAATCCTGAAAAAAATAATTGAGGGGGTCAGACCTCACTAAGTGAATCATTATTATATATATGCATGTAACCTAATGCACGTACACACAAGCATCAATAATAATATTCCTATATTTATATTTATATAAATATACATACAATCCACACATATGCTTGAAAATATTTTTCAAGATTTATTTTGCTGGAAGATCGAAGCAGAACCCTAAAAAGTTTGCATCCTCAAATCACATAATTTTTTTTTACTTGCCATCAGGCTCACTTAAATACCAAAATATTTCTCTATTCCAAATTGACAATGGACTGGCCCCGAGACACTAAGTTAACCGAGCTCCTGCAGTCTCACTGCCGGCATAACTGGCCCAGAGACACTAAGTCAACCGAGCTCCAGCAGTCACGCTCTGAACCATAATTCTCAATATAATAATTAAATCATCAATCAATAAATCATTTTCTATCATCTAACGTACTATTGCGCAACAGTCCTAATACGACCCACTAGGTGGCACGTTCTACGACTATCCTCCAAAAATATTTATTTCGAGTTAAATATACATTGCATATTACATATAGTATAGAAATTCTATAACATATGCACGGTACCCAAAATACGCAAATAATTATAGCATTAATATATATAAAACATGTATATATAATAATGCGATAATAACAATAATTAAAATAAATGCAATATAATATATTGAAATTTACATTTTATTTAAAACATGGATGCCAATATTATATTCTACATGTCATGCATACATATAATAATAACTTATAGGTATACGCTCCTCAACTCCAGTTCGGCTGGCTCGGTCCAGAAGGCCTAGCTCGCGGTGTAGCTAAAAGAAAATAATAATAAATAATTAATTAAAATTAAATTCTTAATTTTATACTTTTGAGATTTCTAAAGAACGACTCGATCTAAAAAATGACTCGACTAAGACTCAAAACTTAAGACCGACCCGATGTCAAGTTTTACGAGAAATCTACCGAAATTCAACAGAGTCTCCTTTGTAAAACGGACATCTCTCTACTAAAAGTAGAATCGATCCTGCACAAAAACACACTTCTAAATATCCACAATTCAACTTCTCGGATTAGGCCCCCAAACTACAAATTGCGCCCAACCGAAAACCAACACATTTCAAAATTAATAAAATAATATAATAATTTCTTAAATCACCAAAATATCTCATAAAAATATGAAAAACATTTATTTTTCAAATAAATGATAATATTCTATTTTTTTATAATATTTGGCTAATAAAATTCATAAATAGAATAAAATTTCATTTTAAAATTAAATTGGCATAAATTGTAAATAATTATTCAAATCACTTGTTAATATCATAAAAATAATAAAATACTAATTTATACTAATTTTTCCAAAAATTCATTTTTTCACATAAACCTTTGAAAATTTATAATAAAAATTTTATACATAATTTTAATAAACTTTCTTCACAAAGCTTGTTTAAAATATAACAAAGAATTTATTAAAAATATAAAATTTTTCTAACCCGGGACTATCCGGAACAGTGTCGTGAACAGTAACCCGAACCTAAAAAAATTCAAAATTTTCAAAAAAATAAATACAAATCATATTTGGATAGCTCACAATCTCTACAAAAATCAGTCATAAAGCAATTATCTCAAATAAAATCAAATTCAAGCTCAAATCAACAAAAAACTCAAAATATTTAAAATCAAATTATTGATAAACGGAGTAGTTACCGGAGTTCAAACTCGAAACGGTTTGAAGATTTGAGAAGCCCAGAGGACGAGCTTCAAAAAGAGACCAACATCAGCTCCTGGGGTCGCCATAATTATCACCTGTAAAGAAAACAAAATTCCGACTAAAAATGAACAAAACCGAGAGAAGGAAGAAGAAACTTCACCGAAGCTAAGGGAGGAGGATGGCGTCGGTTTGCTGCAGCGGGTGGAGGCATGCGGTAGTTAGACAGTGGCTAGCCAGTGGTCTGACAGTGAGGGTGAGGGTGGTGGCGTTAAGAAATTCAAGAAGAAGAAGAAGACATGAAGGTGAAATTGGCTACTGCCACTTTCACGATTTTCACTTTTTTTTAAGGTAAAAGTTTAAAAAAATAATATACTAATAAAAATATCTCTAATAAAAAAAATTTTATTTCCTCTAAAACACACATATATATTTACATACTTAAAAATATTTTAATAAGTATATTAAAATACACTAAGTCTATAATTTACTTAATTAAAAATAATATTCAACACCAAAATTTCCATTAAATTTCACTAATAATTAAATATCAAAATTAATAAAATATTTATTAACACTGAAAATCCCAAAATTTAATTTTATAATTTATAAAAATTTAGGTTATAACAATCTTCCCTCCTTAAAAAAATTCGTCCTCGAATTTTAAACATAAAATTGAAACACAAAGAATTCATCAAGGAAAGAGGTAAGGGTAAGCCACCCGCATCTCAGCCTCAGTCTCCCACGTGTGCTCCTCCACGTTGTTGTTCCTCCATAACACTTTGACCATCGGAATCTGCTTCGAACGCAACTGGCAAACTTGATAATCAACAATCGCAACTGGTTCTTCCTCGTACGTCAGATCTTCATTCACTTCCACGCTCTGAGGCTGCAATACGTGCGAAGGATCTGAAATATACTTTATAAGCATAGAAATATGGAATACTGGATGCACTTGTGACAAATTCGGAGGAAAAGCCAACTGATAGGCAACCATGCCAATTCTCTCTAGAATCTCAAAAGGCCCTATGTATCTCGATGCCAACTTTCCTTTGTTGCCAAATCTCATAACACCTTTCCTAGGTGACGCCTTCAAAAATACATAGTCCCCAACCTGAAATTCCACATCTCTGCACTTCGGATCTGCATAGCTCTTCTATCTTCTAGCTCCTGTTTCTAATCTCCTTCTAATCAAAGCAACTTTCTCATATGCATCCTGGATAATTTTTGGTCCAGTTAGCTCTCTTTTTCCAATCTCATCCTAACATAAAGGGGATCTACACTTCCTTCCATACAAAGCTTTATACGGTGCCATCTCAATACTGCTATGGTAGTTGTTATTATAAGCAAACTCTACTAATGGCAGATGATCATCCCAACTGCCTCCAAGATCAATTACACACATTCTCAACATATCCTCAAGTGTCTGAATTATTCTCTCAGATTGACCATTTGTCTGAGGGTGAAAAACAGTACTGAAATCAAGTCTAGTGCCCATTACTTCTTGCAACTTCTGCTAAAATCAAGAGGTAAAAACAGAACCTCTATCAGAAATAATGGAAACAGGGACTCTATGAAGGCACACAATATGCTTAACATACAATCTATCCAATTTAGCCACTGGATAAGTAGTTTTAACTGGCAGAAAATGAGCTGATTTGGTTAGCATGTCCACTATCACCCAAATGGAATTGTATCCATTTCTTGAATGAGGCAACCCTGTCACAAAATCCATAGTGATTCTTTCCCATTTTCACTCAGGAATCGAAAGAGGCTGAAGCTTCCTAGAAGGCTTTTGATGCTCAGCTTTCACTTGCTGACAAGTTAAACACTTAGAGACAAAATCGGCTACATCTTTCTTCAATCCATCCCACCAGTAAAGATCTTTTATGTTATGGTACATCTTAGTAGAGCCTGGATGTACACTGTAAGTTATATAATGAGCTTCTTCTAGGATCTCTTCCCTTAAATTATCCACATCAGGAACACATAATCGTCCACTGATCCACAAGACACCTTCATCATCAAGGTTAAAATCAGTGAACTTCCCTTCATGAATCTTCTCTACAAGCTCTACCAGAATAGGATCTCAGCTCTGAGCTGCCTTGATCCTATCCCTCAACACTGATCTGATCCTGAACCGAGCTAGTAGTCCACCTAATCTGCTTATCTTCATCATCAATCTTTGATCTACTAACTGATGCATCTCTTGGATCAAAGGTCTTCTCTCCACACTAATGTGAGCAAGACTACCCTAGGACTTTCTACTCAAGGCATCTGCTACCACATTAGCCTTGCCTGGATGGTATAGAATATCACAGTCATAATCCTTCAGAAGTTCTAACCACCTCCTTTGCCTCAAGTTCATATCTCTCTACTGGAAGATATACTTCAAACTTTTGTGATCAGTGTAAATCTCACAAGTTACCCCGTACAAATAATATCTCCAGATCTTGAGAGCAAAGATCACTGCGGCCATCTCTAAGTTGTGAGTAGGATAATGTTGTTCATGCTTCTTTAATTGTCTGGAAGCATAAGCTACTACCCTACTATTTTGCATCAACACACAACCTGGGCCAACTCTAGAAGCATCATAATACACAGTGAACTTGTCCTCTCCATTAGGCAAAGTTAACACTGGAGCTATTGTTAATTTCTCCTTCAGAAATTGAAAACTATTCTCACAAGCTTCTGACCACACAAACTTCACATTCTTCTGAGTTAGACAGGTCATAGGTGCTGCAATTCTCAAGAAATCCTGAGCAAATCACCTATAGTACCCAGCCAAACCTAAGAAACTTCAAATCTCAGTGACTGTTGTCGGTCTAGGCCACTCAGATACTACCTCAATCTTTTATAGATCAACCTGAATACCCTCCTTAGACACTACATGTCCAAGGAATGCTACACTCTCCAACCAGAAAATCACACTTTGAGAATTTAGCATAAAGCTGATGTTCTCTCAGTGTCTATAATATTGTCCTCAAGTGATATACGTGTTCTTCCATACTCTTTGAATACACCAGTATATCATCAATGAACACCACTATAAACTGATCCACAAATGGTCTGAACACTTTATTCATCAGATCCATGAAAGCAGCTGGTGCATTAGTTAACCCGAAGGACATCACCAAAAACTCATAGTGGCCATATCTAGTATGGAATGCCGTTTTAGGAATGTCGGCTTCACTAATCTATAACTGATGATAACCTAACCTCAAGTTAATCTTGGAGAAGAACTGTGCACCCTAAAGTTGATCGAATAAATCATCTATCCTCGGAAGAGGATACTTGTTCTTAATTGTCACCTTATTCAGCTCTTTGTAATCAATGCACAGTTTAAGTGTACCATCCTTCTTCTTCACAAATAGGACTGGTGCACCCCTAGGAGAAATATTGGGTCTAATGAAACCCTTGTCCACCAAATCTTGCAACTGCTCCTTTAATTCTTTCAACTTTGTCAGAGCCATCCTATAAGGTGACATAGAGATAGGAGTTGTGTCTAGAACCACATCAATGTAGAATTCGATCTCCCTATGAGGTGGTAAACCTGACAACTCATTAGGAAAGATGTCTAGAAACTTACATGCTACTGGAACATCTGAGATGGATGTCTCTCCACTGTAGTATCCCTGACATCCTTTTCTCAATATCTTCTTAACCGTGATGGCTGAGATAAGATTCAAAGGTGCAGAACTCTTTTCACCCACAAACTTAAATTCTTCATCATTCGAAATTCTAAAAATCACCTCCTTACTCTGACAATCAGTAGTGGCATAGTGCTGAGATAACCAATCCATCCCAAGTATCACATCGAAATCCATCACATCTAGCAACACCAAGTCTACTGACAACTCTCTTCCCTCTACTAACACTGGACACCCAGGAAGCACAATATCAGTGTCCAATAAGTCACTTAAAGGTGTGGCAATCAATAAAGGAACTACCATCCTCGTGGCTTGCCAACTCGACTTAGACGCAAAAACAGGGGACACGAAAGAATGAGTAGCACCCGGATCAAGCAAGACTCTAGCATCAAAGAAACATACCATGAGTGTACCTGTGACAACGACATTGGATGCCTGAGCACCTTGTTGAGTAAGAGTGAAGACTATGGCCTGTCCTCTGCCTCCTTACTGGCTGGTGGAAGCCTGACCAAAGCCTCTTGCGCTACCTCTGCCTCGCCTTGCTGGGCCACAAACTATAAGGTACTCAGAATACTGAGCTGGTGGCAGCTAATAAGGAGCTGGTGCTGCACTAGCAATGGAATACTGCAAAAACTACTGCTAATAACCAGAATAAGGGCATGCTCTAGCAAAATATCCCATCTGCTCGCATCGAAAACATGCCTATGGAGCCATATAACACTGTCCCTGATGGACTCTCCCGCACAACTGGCAAGCACTGGCTACAGATCCCGTGCTGCCATAACCGAAACTCTGGCTGCTACTACTGCTGGTAGCACTAAAACCAAATCTAACTGGTCTACGAGCTCTACTGCGACCATGCCTGCTACTCCTGTGAGCTATTTGTTGAGGTCTCTGGCCCTGCTGAGTAAATCCTCTCTGTTGACTATTAGAGCTAATATGAAATGTAGAGTACAAAGTGCTCTGAAATCCTCCTGCCTAAACACCTCCCAACTGATAATAATCAGGCATAGCTCCTTGCTTGATCAATCTGAGCTCTATCTCCTTGGCCAACTCTATCACAGACTCAAGAGTCAAGCCTGTAGTCAGCATCCTTGCGAACGCAGAACCTAAACCAGTAACGTAGGTAGTGACTGCGAAATACTGGTCTCTCATCAAGTCCTTAGCATACCGACCAAGTCTGAGAAACTCTCTGGTGTACTCCTCTACTGACCTATCGCCTCTGGAAATGTTCATCAGTCGGAGTCTGTAACTCATCCACAAAGGCTCTGGGCAAAAGCGTCTCATGAACCTCTCTCTAAACTGAGCCTAGGTAAACGTCATCATATGGGGCTGGATGACCTCAATGAACCAATCCAGTGCTGACCCATCAACTGATAACTCAACGATCAGTATCCTCTAATAGTCTGTATGAGCAGTCTAAGTCCTTGACTTGATCATGTGAAGGAAATCCAATGGATCTGATGTCCCATCAAAAGATATCCTGCTGACCCTGGCATAAAACAATGATGCCTCTGGGTCTGACATACCCTGCTGAAGTGGAGGTTGTATAGCTAGTATAGCCTGGGGCATCGATGTTGCACCCTGTTGAAGTCCAGGTGCAAAGGCAGCTTCGACAAATTCCTAGTTTGTAAGTTCCTCATCCTGCAACTCTCTCTGCCTGCGGCGACCTGCTGCTCTTCCACGTCTACCTCTACCTCTACCCCTTCGCCTAACTGGCAGCTCAGGGTTTTGAGTCTCATCCTAATAAGACTCACCATCATCGGCCTCATCGACCGATGGAGCAACTCGAGCTCGTCTCATTCTGAAAAGACAAAAACAAGCAAAAACTCAGACAACAACAGACACCCTAACGGTCACGCAGAAAGCTAAAAGCAACGAAGACTTTTCAAAGATGTAGTCAAACCTAATTACTGCATTAGTTTCAAAGGAAACTCAACTCTAGCAACCTAGGTCCACAATACTAAACCTAGGCTCTGATACCAACTTTGTCATGACCCAAACCCGGGAGTCATGACCGGCGCAAGGGAATGGGAATTCACACGAATTCGACACCCGTAGCAAGCCTTAAACACAATTAAACATTCATCACATGTATAAAAGTACCTCAGAATTAAAAAATTTAATAATATAAAGAAAACTCTTTATCATATTATAATAAAATATTTACACAAATATTCATATACACAATTTTCAGTCTAAAAACAACATTACATACTACCACAAGATATATTACTACTGCAGCGTCTAATAAAATACAAGAAAAGATAACAGTTCAAAATTTACATAAGTCAGCCGGGGAAGAAAGAATTCGGCGAATATTACTACTAGTAGGGGTGGGACGAGAAGAATCCTGAAAAAAAATAATTGAGGGGGTCATACCTCACTAAGTGAATCATTATTATATATATGCATGTAACATAATACACGTACACGCAAGCACCAATAATAATATTCGTATATTTTTATTTATATAAATATACATACAATCCACACAGATGCTTGAAAATATTTTTCAAGATTTATTTTGCTGGAGGATCGGAGCAGAACCCTAAAAAGTTCGCATCCTCAAATCACATAATTTTTTTTAATTGCCATCAGGCTAACTTAAATACCAAAATACTTCTCTTTTCGAAATTGACAATGGACTGGCCCTGAGACACTAAGTCAACCAAGCTCCCATAGTCTCATTGTCGGCATGATTGGCCCCAAGACATTGAGTCAACCGAGCTTCAGCAGTCACACTCTCAACCATAATTCTCAATATAATAATTAAATCATCAATCAATAAATCATTTCCTATCATCTAACGTACTATTGTGTAACAGTCCTAGTATGACCCACTAGGTGGCACGTTCTACGGCTATCCTCCAAAAATATTTATTTCGAGATAAATAAATATTGCATATTAAATAAAGTATTGAAATTATATAAAATATGCATGGCACCCAAAATACGCAAATAATTATAGCATTAATATATATAAAACATGTATATATAATAATACGATAATTAAAATAATTAAAATAAATGCAATATAATATATTGAAATTTACAATTATTTAAAACATGGATACCAATATTATATTCTACATGCCATGCATACATATAATAATAACTCACAGGTATGCGCTCCTCTACTCCTGTTCGGTTGGCCCGGTCCAAAAGACTTAGCTCGTTGTGTAGCAAAAAAATATAACAATAAATAATTAATTAGAAATAAATTCTTAATTTTATACTTTAGAGATTTCTAAAGAACGACTCGATCTAAGAAATGACTCTACTAAGACTCAAAACTTAAGACCGACCCAATGTCATGTTTTACGAGAAATTTACCGAAAATTCGGCAGAGTCTCCTTTGTAAAATGGATATCTCTCTACTAAAAGTAGAGCCGATCTTGCACGAAAACACACTTCTAAATATCCACAATTCAACTTCTCGGATTGGGCCCCCAAACTACAAATTACGCCCAACCGAAAACCAACATAATTCACAATTAATAAAATAATATAATAATTTCTTAAATCACCAAAATATCTCATAAAAATATTAAAAACATTTAGTTTCCAAATAAATGATAATATTCTATTTTTTTATAATATTTGGCTAATAAAATTCATAAATGGAATAAAATTTCATTTTACAATTAAATTGGCATAAATTGTAAATAATTATTGAAATCACTTATTAATATCATAAAAATAATAAAATACTCATTTATACTAATTTTTCCAAAAATTCATTTTTTCACATAAACCTTTGAAAATTTATAATAAAAATTCTATACATAATTTTAATAAACTTTCTTCACAAAGCTGGTTTAAAATATAACAAAAAATGTATTAAAAATATAATAAATTTTCGACCCGGGACTGTCCAGAACAGTGCCATAAACAATAACCCGAACCCGGAAAAATTCAAAATTTTCAGAAAAATAAATAAAAATCATATTTAGATAGCTCACAATCTCTACAACAATCAGTCCTAAAGCAAGTATCTCAAATAAAATCAAATTCAAGCTCAAATCAACAAAAAACTCAAAATATTCAAAATCGAATTATTGATAAACGGAGTAGTTACCGGAGTCCAAACTTAAAACGGTTTGAATATTTGAGAAGCCTAGAGGAAGAGCTTCCAAAAGAGACCAACGTCAGCTCCTGGGATCGCCGAAATTGTCACCGGTGAAGAAAATAAAACTCCGGCCAAAAATGAACAAAACCGAGAGAAGGAAGAAGAAACTTCGCTAGAGCTGAGGGAGGAGGATGGCGTCGGCTTGCTGTAGCTGGTGGAGGCATGCGGTGGTTGGACGGTGGCTGGCCGGCGGTCTAACAGTGAGGGTGAGGGTGGCAGCGTGAAGAAATTCAAGAAGAAGAAGAAGAAATGAAGGTAAAAGTGGCTACTACCACTTTCACAATTTTCACTTTTTTTTTATATAGGTAAAAGTTTTAAAAAAATATTATACTAATAAAAATATCTCTAATAAATTTTTTTTATTTCCTCTAAAATACACATATATATTTACACACTTAAAAATATTTTAAAAAATATATTAAAATACACTAAGTCTATAATTTACTTAATTAAAAATAATATTCAACACCAAAATTTAAATCAAATTTCATTAATAATTAAATATCAAAATTAATAAAAATATTTATTAACACTGCAAATCCCAAAATTTAATTTTATAATTTATAAAAATTCGGGTTATAACATAGAGATACATAAAAATCTGAAAATTCTTCTCATAAAAAAAATCAATTTGAATTTGTTCAATTTGTAATTTTTTTCTAAAATGAATTACATTATTGAAATATTTTTTTTTTTTAAATTAATCATGAATAACTAGTATCCACACATAATCACATTAACTAATATACATATATTTTTATTTGAGAAAATATATTTTTATTTTATCTACATAAAATAATATTGCTCTCAATCTAATGTTTCAATCTTAATAAGTTTTCTATTTCAGTAATTATAATTTATCTTTTTTATACTTTTGAACGTTTATGTTTTTATAATAAATTTTTTGCTAATCTTTAAAAAATTAAAAAATTTAATTTTTGAGGCAATTGATTCAGCATTTATTAAACTATAATAAATACATAAAAAAAAGTTCTATTATGCATATATAAAATAAGTACCTCTTTCAAAAATTGTATGCACTTAAAATAATCATTTTATGAATAAAAATTTCGTGAAAAAATACAAATAAAAATCTAATATTTTTTCTTGAAGTACATATTTTTTATATATTTGTAACTTTAAAAAATAAGGTCCACTTGTTCCTTGATCATTTCGTTCATAATTAAATTAACTTTTTTAGGTTAATTTAGCCATTAAACTTTATAACAAAAGTTGAATTAGCTCTAAATATTGCACTTATCTCCTTAATTTTTTACTAGAAAAATAAGAGGCCCTCTAAAAATTTATAAATACCTCTCCAATATATTAAATAGTTAGCAAATTTGTCATGACCTGAACCAAAGGCACGTGACCGGCACTAGAAAATGGGAATACATAAAGTAACCGAAACCCGTAGTAAGTTTTAGAAATTTTTCACGAAATAAAAACAACACACTTAACAATAAAATCATAATAAATGCACAATACTAAAAACATAAAACAGTATTCTCAAATACAACATCTTAAGTCAAGTAAAAACAGAATACTGATATTACATATTTTAAATTAACTACTGTGATATCTAGAATTCAGTTACACAGTATACAAGTCAAATCAACATACATAATGCAGCCGGTGAAGAACGAACTCGGCTCAAACTGTGGATACTAGCAAACAGACTGTGAGGTCCTGAAAAAATAAGTTTGAGGAGAATCAGACCTCACTGAGTGAATCAATTTCATAAAAAGCATGCTGGTTTTTAAAACCGTTTGTTAAAACCCTTTTTAAAACTATATAGAATAAAATAATTATACTTATTAAAATCATTTACTTTTCTCGATAATACTTATATAAAATCTCTTTAAAACTTCTTTAATCAATTTAATATGAAATCCTCATACAAAAATATTTAAAATAATTATTTTGGTGGAAAACTGGTAGAACGCCTAAACCATTATTCTACAAGCCTTTCGGCTCTCTTTAATCCAAGTGACTGTCGTTTTGAGATCAAGCTCAACCGAGTTACTACCACAGTCATTTCACTTATTCCATATTGATGTCCCGAGACCAAGCTCAACCGAGTTACATCCCTTTTTACTGGCCCAAGAGTACCAGCTCCACCGAGCTCTAACCATTCACTCTTACCCGAGGGTACACACTTCGGTGATTGTTGTAGGTCTCGACCATTCTGCAACTGCTTCAATCTTCTTGGGATCCACTTGAATGCCATCTTTGGATACCACATGGCCTAAGAATCCCACTTGACCCAACCAAAACTCGTATTTCAAGAATTTGGCATACAATCGATGTTCCCTTAAGGTTTGAAGCACAAACCTCAAATGCTAGTCATGCTCCTCCTCACTTCTTGAATATACCAAAATATCATCAATAAAGACAATTATAAATCGGTTCAAGAATGGCCTAAACACCCGATTCACCAAGTCCATAAAGGCTGCTGGAGAATTAGTCAACCCAAAGGACATCACCAAAAATTCATAATGGTCACATCTCGTCCGAAATGCAGTCTTAGATACATCTCCACTTCTAATTCTCAACTGATGATACCCTAATCTCAAGTCAATCTTAGAAAAACACTGAGCTCCTTGAAGCTGATCAAATAAGTAATTAATCCTTGGGAGAGGATATTTGTTCTTGATAGTGACCTTGTTCAACTGTTTGTAGTCAATACAAAGTCGAAGACTACCATCTTTCTTGTTCATAAATAACACCGGTGCACCCCAAGGAGATGTGTTGGGTCTGATAAAACCCTTATCAAGTTACTCTTGCAACTGCTCATAAAGCTTTTTCAACTCTGCAGGTGCCATTCTATAAGGTGGCATAGAGATAAGATTTGTACTAGGTACAACATCGATACAAAATTCTATCTCTCTGTCTAGTGGAAATCCTAGCGATTCTTTAGGAAAAACATCAGGAAACTTACACACCACTGGTACCTTCTCAACTGCTCCCATGTCCACCTTTGTATCTCTGACCACAGCTAAATAGCCTTTACATCCTCTATTAAGCATCTTTTTAGCTGTGATAGCAGAAATAAGATTCTGAGGCATTAAACTCTTATTGCCTCTGAATCGAAACTCTTCATCATTAGGGATTCTGAAAATAACTACCTTCTCTCAACAATTCAATGTGGCATAGTGTCAGGCTAACCAATCCATACCTAAGATCACATCAAAATTGATTACATCCAACAATACTAAGTCTACGAGCAACTCTCTACCTTCTACCAACACGGGACAAGATGGAAAGAATATGTTTGTCTCTAACTCGTCACTAAGTGGAGTCACTATAGACAAGGGAAACAATAATTTGGATGGTTGCCACTCCATCCTCGAAGCAAAGACAGGCAAAATAAAAGAGTGCGATGCACTAGGATCAAATAAAATTCTAGCCTTAAAAAAACACACTGAGAGAGTACCTGCTACCACCGCATTAGATGCCTGAGCATCCTGAGGAGTTAAAGTGAACACCCTTGCCTATCCACGGTTAGCTTACTGAGAACTGAAAGGCTGTGTGAATCCTCTACCACTCGGTCTACCCCCATATCTGCCTCCTGAACCTCGACCCTGCTGGCCCATATACTGAGTCAGCCTCTACTGAGGGTACATAGGTGCCTGGTAGGGCTGATGCACCTGCTAAAATGGCTGAGCAACTGAAGATGAAGATCCCTAGGCATAAGAAGACTGATACCCGATGTTAGGACAAGCTCTGGTAAGATGTCCAATCTGCTCACACCAGAAGCAGGCTCCAGTCAGCAAATGGAACGACCCCTGATGTACTCAGCCACAAGTAGGGCATGCACTGGGCCCCAAGCCTGAACTACCATACCTAGAGCTCTAACTGCTACTACCACTACTAGCTCCAGGTCTGAATCTCAGAGGTCTACTACTTCGTCTGCTATGTCTGCCACTCTTATGCGCCAGGTTACTTCGATAACCCTGCTATGAAGTGCCCGCAGTTTGAATACCAACACTGCCCATCTGAAACACAGGATGTTGAATCCCCTATGTCATTACTACTCTACTACTACTGCTCGCATAAGGGTCAGGAATGGTGCCATGCATAATATGGCACCTCTTTAGCTGTTGAGCCTCCTCAATAATACTGTCCAAGATCCAGTCTTTGGTCTGGATACTAATGTAGGCTGCACCTAAACCCATCACAAAATAACCCTACTGCTCTCCTTTCATCTTGCATCATATCTAGTGCATGACAACCCAATCTGAGGAACTCATGGGTGTACTCTACAACTGACTGATCACCCTTACTTATGTGCAGTAGCTGCCATCTGTAGTTATCCCTCATTGATGCTGGACAAAAGTACCTCAAAAACTGCTCCTTAAATTCCAACTAAGTCATCATAGTCATGCGTGGCTGAATGGACTGCATGAACCAGTCCTGAGCTGCGACCTGAATAGATAACTCTACAACCATAATCCGTTGATAATCTGTGTAGCCTATCTGAGATCTAGCCTCGATAGTGTTAAGGAAATCCAACGCATCTCCAGTGCCATCAAAAGAAACTCTTCCCACTCTGGAATACAGTAATTCCGCATCTGCATTGGACATCCCCTGATTCCTTTGTTAAAGCATCTACTGAACTAAAGGCATGGCTTGATTCAGAGCTGCCAAGCCTTCATTGATGCCTACCATTCCAGCTGCAAAAGCTACAGGATCAACCTCAGGAACTCCTTGTTCTATATGCTGCTCTTGTTCTTGCATTTGAGTTGCTTGTGCTCTAGGTCTACCCCTAACCCTACCCCTTCCTCTACGTCGACGAGCAGGGGGAGGAACTTCATCCTGTACGGACTGCCCATCATCATCATATGCTGGTTCAACAGCAGGAGCATTCTGTGCTCTCCTTCTCATTTTGAAAAGAAAAAACCAAATGAAATTTAAAACACAGCAAGGAACAGACATAAACACGAAAGCCTAGAAACAACGATGACAACAATTGACATTTATCAACCTAATTACCGCAGTAGTTCAAGAAAAATGTAACTTAAAGATCAGTAGAGCCGAAAATAAAACATGGGCTCTGATACCAACTTTGTCACGACCCGAACCAAAGGTACGTGACCGGCACTAGAGAATGGGAATACATAAAGTAACCGAAACTCGTGGTAAGCCTTAAAAATTTTTTGCAAAATAAAAATAATACATTTAATAATAAAATCATAATAAATGCACAATACTAAAAGTATAAAACAGTATTCTCAAACACAACATCTCAAGTCAGGTAAAAACAGAATACCGATATTAGATATTTTAAATTAACTACTGCGGTGTCTAGAATTCAATTACATAGTATACAATTCAAATCAACATACATAATACAGCCGGTGAAGAACAAACTCGGTGCAAACTATGGATACTAGCAAACAGACTGTGAGGTCCTGAAAAATTAAGTTTTAGGGGAATCAGACCTCACTGAGTGAATTAATTTTATAAAATGCATGTTGGTTTTTAAAACCATTTGTTAAAATCCTTTTTAAAATAATATAGAATAAAATAATTATACTTACTAAAATCATTTACTTTTCTCGATAATATTTATATAAAGTCTCTTTAAAACTTCTTTAATCAATTTAATATGAAATCCTCATACAAAAATATTTAAAATAATTATTTTGGTGGAAAACTGGTAGAACACCTAGACCATTATTCTACTAGCCTTTCGGCTCTCTTTAATCCAAGTAACTGTCGTCCCGAGTGCAAGCTCAACTGAGTTACTACCACAGTCATTTCACTTATTCCATATTGATGTCCCGAGAGCAAGCTCAACCGAGTTACATGCCTTTTTACCGGCCCGAGAGTACTAGCTCCACCGAGCTCTAACCATTCACTCTTGCCCGAGAGTACACACTTCCCTGAGCCCAAATCACATACCGAGATCTTACCCATGCACACGTGGTCCTAGTGACACCCACTAGGTAGCACGTTCTACCATTATCTCCAAATCAATTCGAATTATAAATAATTAAATAAAGTAAATAAATCATTAAATTATGAATAAATAAATGATTAAATAAATAAATAAAACATATCGAAATAATTTTTCTTTAAACGTGCTTTCAATTGTTATTCATAAATCAATCATATAGTCATTTCTTTATTATTTTTAATTACTTGAAAATATACAGAAAACACGCACAACACACATTTCATAAAGTTAACTCACAAGTTGAGCGTGCCGAGCGACGCGTTCTCTGTTGCCCTAGTGCTACAACTCGTGCTCCGGTGTTCTCTAAAATAAATAATATTTATTTAAAATATGCTCGTAGGATAAAATAATTAAATTCATGAGATTCTAAAAAATTAATAAAATCATGAAATGAAGGAATTTACTCAATCTAAGACACAATGCTAAACACACTCATAATTTCACAGATACCGATGTCACGTTTTATGAGAAATCTACAAAAAATTTGACATAATCTCCCTTGTAAAACGGACACCCCTCTACTAAAAGTAGAGTCATTCTTGCACAAAAAAACACTTCTATTCACCACACAGTATCACACTAGGATCGGACTCCCAAACTACACACAAATTTCGACCAAGATCATCAACAACACTACCACAAAGTATATATATATTTGAGTTATAAAAATATATAAATCAATTTTATAAAAATTAATTGGGCTATTTGAATAATAATTTCTTTAAATATTTATCATATACAAAAACTCAATTTTTGTTTAAACTATTAATATTTCTCATTTAATATATTAATATATATACTTAAAATTTATTACTTATAAAAGTGAAAATTCATAAAAATATATTTGAACACTAAATATAATTAAAATCATCAAATAATCAAATACTATAATATTTATATACATTTATATTATTTCCGGAAATTAATCTAAAATCAAGAAAAATATATAAAAATACTAATTTAGCTAATAAAATTAATTTATACCTTCTAATAATCAAAATTATTATTATACATGTTAATTAACTATAAATTTACCAAAAATAAATTTAAAATCAAATTACACAATTTTCTCAAAAATTCATATTTTTCACATATAACTTCCAAAAATTATAATAAATTATCTATAATTAATTTTATAAAATTTCCTTCACAAACATTACTCCAAATAATATATAGTATTTATTAAAATTATCAAAATTTTCAGGCTCAGAATTGTAACCCGAACCAAAAATTCCAAAAATAAAACAATAAATCCAAAAAATATAGAAAAATTATATTTGTATAGCATTCAATCTCTACATCAACTTCTCTACTCAACATTAAGCCTAAATCTCACTTAATTAACCAAAAATTAACAAAAACTCAAAAATGAATTTACCTCGTTTCAAGTAGATCAGGAAAGAGATCGAAGGTAGATTCGAGAAGCTTGGAAGATGAGGAATGCATAAGTACCAATAACTTGACCAGGGCTCACCGGAGTTGTCGTCGAAGCTACCAAAAATCCGGCCAAAACCGGCGAGAAAAGGAAGAAGAAAGTGGAGGAGGTGCTTGCCAACCAAGGGAGGGCTGATGGTGGCGGTCCGGCGTGCTGGAGGTAGTCGCACGGTGCTAAGTGGCGGGAGGTAGTGTGCTTCGGCTGGAGAAGAAGGAGGAAGAAGAAGAAGAAAAAAAAAAGAAAAGAAAAAAAAAGGAAAAAAATATATTTTGTATGTATATATATATGTATATTTTATATTATATCACTACTTTATATCCTCACCATAAATCTCTACTCTTTATATATATATATATAATTAATATTTTTTTATATTATATTGAAAATATCTACTACAAATAATTACACCCACTCACTCTAAATTTTTCAAATATACATATATATATACTCTAAACTTTAATTAAAATTTTTATTAACCAAATATTTTTAACATCAATTTAATAAAATAATTAAACTTAATAATCTCTAATTATTATTAATAAAATAAAATTCACATTTAAATTCTCAATTAATTTCATAAATAAATATCGAAATTCGGGTGTTTACAAAATTAGTTATTATTTTAGTAAAAAGTTATTTTTAATTAAAACAATTAAAATAATTTTAATTTTTAAAGTTATATCTAAAATACAATTTATGTATAGTTTCTAAAATTCAAAAATGCATTATTATGTTATATTCATATACAAGCCATGCCCCAATAACTTTTAGTAGTTTTGAAATATAAAATTTTGATTTTTTAGATATTAATTTTATTTGTTAAACTTAATTTGACTCTCAAATTATTTATAGTTTAAAAATATAAAACATTTTAATATGTATATTGATATAATATATTATTAGTTTTTAGTAATTTTTTATGTCAATGTAAAACATAATAATAAAATAAAACTAAAATTTTATCATAACAATAATAATTACTTTTATAGATTAGTATTAAATTCAATTAATTCATGATTTCGGTGTTGAAGTTATTTTGGTATTATATTTTCATTACTTTATGTTAAAATATAATATATTATTAGCTTTAATATTAACATGAAAGCAATACAATAAAGCAAATTTAATGTTTAACACTATACTTGTTATAACCCGAATTTTTTTACAAATTATAAAAATATATTTTCGAGACTTACAGTGTTAATAAATATTTTATTAATATTAAGATTATTATTGTGTGAAATTGAATTTGAATAAATGGTGATGAGAATTATTTTAATTATTATTGTATTAAAGTGTGTTAATTTTATTTTAATAAAATTATTTTATTGTGTATATTTTAAGAGAGCTAAATTTGATTTTTTTTAATATTAGTGTTCTATTATTATTATTATTTAAAAAAAAAGGGACAAAAGGACAAAAAGGACAGTGGTTTTAAAAAAAATCGCAGAAGCTTTTTTTTTTTCTCTTTTTCTTCTTCTTCTTCTTCTTCTTCCTGTACTTTTCTTTCCTTCCACCATTTTCGGTCAGACCAGCCACTGCCACCACCAACTCCTTGCCGCTACAGCCAGCCACTGTCGCCATCTACCTCCAGCCACCTTAGCCGCATTCTCTTCTGTCTTCTCCAATTCCGGTTCGGTTCAGGCCGATTTACTCTTTTCTTGGTCGGCGACTTTTCCGGTGTCCCCAACCAGAAAATTTGGGTTATTTAGCTTCCTCATCCTTTGGACTTCTCAATTCCTTAATTTGTTTAAGGAATTAACTCCGGTAAGTCTCTCAAAATTTGATTTTTAGATTATATATTCTTGAGTAAAATCATTGGTTTGAACTTGTATATGATTTTATTAGGTGTTGGTGCTTTAGGACTATTTGTTTTAGAGGTTATGAGCTACCTATTGATAATTTTTATTTATGTTTCTGAAATTGTTTTGAAATTTGTACTATTTCTGGTGATTGAAGTTACTGTTCGGTTACCGCTCCGGTCTTAGGATGAATATATTTTTAATAAATTTTAATAATTATTTTGAACAAGTTTCATGAAGAAAGTTTATTAAAATTATGTTTAGAATTTTTATTATGAATTTTTGAAGGTTTATGTGAAAAATGAATTTTTGGAAAAATTAGTATAAACGAGTAATTTTTATATTTTAGTTGAAATTATTGTTAATTATTATGTTTTGGACAGTTTTTGAATGATTAATAGTATTAAAATAATTTTTATGAATTATTTACTATTATTAGTAAATTCTGGAAAATTATTGGAATTTAGCAAATTATTTGATTTTAATTGAAATTGTTGTTAATTATTCGGTTTTAGACTATTTTTGGTAAATAAAATTATGAAAATAATTTTTATAGTTATTTTTAATTAATTGTTAATTAGTGATAATTTTGAAAAAATATATATGGAAACTAAACTTATTTGTTATATTTAAGCTAAATGAGTATTTTATTATTTTTATGATATTAATAAGTTATTTTAATAATTATTTATAATTTATGCTAATTTAATTTTAAAATGGAATTTTATTCCATTTATGAATTTTATTAGCAAAACATT
>CATIWM010140835.1:0-10899 GCA_949671775.1 Mallotus repandus
GTGCATATGTTAAACAATATGTAACAACATTGAGAAAAATGTTGAGCAAAAAATAAAATAAAATAATGTTAAGTAAAAAAAATGTTAAGAGTACCTTAAAAATAGAAAAAATGTTGAGCATGAAAAAATATTGAGCAAAAAAATATTGACAAAAAAATAGTACCTTAAAAATAGAAAAAAAAAGTTTAGCAAAAAAATTGTTGAGAAAAAAATGAAGAAAGTAGAAAAAAAATATTTGATTCAAAAAAATAGAAGGATCAAATTGGTGATGTGATTGTTGTTGAAATAGCTTCTAAAAGAGTTATGGTCTAGATTTTAAAAAAACAACTTCAATAAAATCTATTTTTGAAAATACTTTTGATCAGTATGACTTTTGATATTATTTTTGGTTTTTTAGCTATTTATGAAAAAATTCCTTTTTCAAATGTATGAAACTTGAAATATTTTTTATTTATTTCTATTTTATTATTTTTATAATTTAGTTTAGTTTCACGTACAAAATGAATAAAATAATATCAGTGTAATATATATATACACAAATATATATTTCAAAATAATATATATATACTATTTATTAAAACTAACATGAGTTATATAATTTAAATATGTTAATTATAATCTCTAAAATAGAACACACAAAAAAATAAAATAAAAAGAAAAAAGAAAGAAAAAATAATAAATAATAAAAGGCGGTAAAAATAAAAAATAATAAAAAAATGGCACTTCTGAAAATAAAAAAGACACTCATACAATTAATGAAAAAAGTGGGCATTTTGATGAAAACTGAAGCAAACATGTATGTTTATGCAATTTTCTCTTTATAAAATTCAAGGGCCTTATTTAATTTCAATCCAAAAATTTATATTTTGAATAAAACAATAATAATAATAATAATAATAAATACATTATTAATTATAAAATTATAGTCCATTTATGACTACATAAGAATTTTATAAAATTTTGATATGAACTTTACAGTTATTTAATAATTTATTTATTTTACTTCTGTTTAAATATATTTTAAAATTTAAAATACAAGCTAACACTATATTTATTAGTTTGAAAATTTTTTAAATAAATTAAGATTATTTTTAATTAATATATAAAAAATACATATTATTTTTTGTTAAAAAAATTTAGCCGTTATTTATATTTGTTTATATATAATATAGATATAGATTCTTTACAACTTTCGAATCTCTTTACTTACTTTTATATGTTTTATCGATAATGTAAAATTATATAAATTATATTAATAATAAAAATATAAATTATAATTGTTAATTAAAATTTATATATAACATATAGAAGCAATAACAAATAAGAATTTTTGTAAGATTTTTATATGTAGACCTTATAATTATGCTATAATTTAGCTATTTTATTTTCACTTGAATATAAATATAGTAATATTAATTTATTTTTTTTGTATACATCTATCTAATTTGCAAATATAGAAGTTAAAAGTTTAAAATTTAAAGACAAATTAAAACTATTTTCATGAATTTCAAAATTTTTTAAAATAATTTTTGTTAATAGATATAACATACATGGTCATATATATATATATATAAGAATAAAAAATAGAAGCCATCAATATTTTGTTAGAAAGCAAAATAAAATATTAAAATTTTATTCAAATAAAATCTTTCCTTTTATATTTAGAAATTAATAAAATTTTTTATTTTTTAAAAAATAAAGTGGAGGTATATTGTACTCTAGTTTTTTTTTTTTTTAATTTACTTCTATGACCAATTCATTATTGAACAAGATCATTTACACATTTAAAAAATATTATTGTTAGACATTTGAAAAATAAAATAACCCTAGAAATCCCACCTGTTGGTATTTTTCACATTTAATTTTGTTAAATCTTTTCGTTTTTAGAGAAACTAATATAATGAAACATTACAATGAAAAACATTTAAAAAAAAAAAAGATCGAGTACAAGTTTTAGATGGCCCAGGATTGACTATCAAAAACAGTATAAACCTTGAAAATTTAATAGTTTATATTTGAAGAAAGAAAGAACCATAGTTGTTAAAACTGATCCAATCTTTAAAAGCGATGAGAAAAAGGATTAAGAATTTAAAATCCAACAAAAATTGAATAATAATAATAATATAAAACACAATATTTTACATAATAAGATACAATAAGATATATCATTACTAATCATATCCAAAATATCAATATCAACACAATGTTCCAGAATTTCCGGTTCAATTTGGCCCAGTTTAACAACGACGGGAAAAATTAAGTCAGTTGATATTCCATTAATATTAATGCTATTCCTTCCCAGTAAGTGTATTCCATAAAATTACAAAGCATCTGGAACGAGGACTTGCTCGTCTGAAAGTCCAACGTTATAACTAAACCACATATGATTTGGAAATTTAATAATGTTCAACCAAGGAACTTCAACTTAATAAACTGAAGTTGTCTGCAGACTACTGAAGTTTGAGGTTCAAACTGCAACTAGGGCCTAAAACAAAATAATAAAAATTAAAGAAAAAAGAAAAAAAAGTGCTGAAACTATGAGCAAAGTTCCATTTTGTTTTCTTTTTCTTTTTTAAAATCATGAGCATGAATTAAGAAGTCTTCTAATATTAATACAATTGACCCTTGCTTCAAAAAAAAAATTATCTGCATGCTAAGACAATACACATCAACAAAACTGGGAAAAACTGCATTGTTCTAAAGTCTGGCAAACCTGCATCAACGTATGCTCATTTGTTGCAAGACCAAACAGGTAAAACTCTATTTGCCAACAGAAGAGATGATAAATTCTACGACAAGTGAGCAGAAATAGGGGGTTGACAGATCTTTGGGTAAAAGAAAAGCAGCAATTCACCTCATGTTCTAGCATGCATACAGGCAAGCTTCATGAGCAAACATAGAGTCACAGTAAAACCTGAATCAAGCTAAAGATTATATACCAACTGGCAGAAGAGCATATTACTTAAAATTGAGACATGGTCACCAGAGAAAAACAGATATGACCTTATTCATAGAGGAAGTATGGTTCTTGGCAGATCTAATACGCTCACCTTAATGTTGTTACTCCGAAAAATGTCAAGCATTAACAGTTGACTTGAAGTGATCATCATCAATGGTAGAGTAAACAAACCCATTGTCAACAAGGGACTGCAACTCTTCCCTGTCAGGCCAAGAAATCCAACATTAAATTATGTCAATGGGTGCACATAGATACATGTGTTATTGTCTGTTTGTGTGTGTGTGTGTGTGTGTGTGTGTGTGTGTGAGAGAGAGAGAGAGAGACATAAGCTTATCCATTGGAATATTCAGCTGATGGGCAATGACATTACGGTTTACTCCATCCTCATTAGCACTGAAGCAGTTGTAGATCCAAGGTGTCACAATAATCAACAATGGATGATGTGCAAAATAAATGTAAAAAGAATAAAGTGAATAAATAATATCAAAATCAGGATGGCAAATCAAGTCAAGAGCATAAGCACAATGCATAATGAGCATTTTCATACAATCATGTTCAATGGCATAGCATCAAATACATAAATGCACAAATGAGAATTCATGTTATTCACACTCGATAATAATTTTCACAATAAAATCACCTTGATACCACCACCCATGCTTTTCATTTTATAATATACAAATGTGTATCTTGAAAAAGAAAACTGTTGCAGTGAGTTACTAGAGTGCATCATGCACTATACCTCTGCAAGATGATATTCTAGTACCTACATAATGGTACTCATGCATGCTTGCATCAGATTGAAACTACACCAAACTTGGAATACACAACAACTAATGGGATGGAACCAAACTATATGTTCTTTAAACAAATTGATAGTTAGCTACACAAATATGCCAATCAATAAAAACTTGTAAATGATAATGCATTACAAGAACAGAAAAATTATTAGCACTTATTAGTTCTTAAAATAGATGTCCTCTATCAATATTCTTATATTTGTAGTTATTTTAACCCCTGTAATATGTAGATTATAAACTTACCTATGGATTTTCATTGTCATTAGTATGTTGAACAAAGATCTCCCAGTTTTAAATAAATTTTTGGTAAAATATAAAATGAGCAAAAGCCCAACAACTCGTAAAATTAATAATTGAAAAATAACACTATCATATTATCTCAGTTAACTCATATGAATTGAGGCACAACAATCATATCCTGATAACCAGGTCCACTTCTTACAGCATAGGACTAAGGCAGGCAGATAATGCAGATAACATACGTAATCTTCTTCCAGTACAAATTTCTTTTTAAGCCATTTGTAGGATGCTGCTAGGAAATAAGTTTGCTAATCCAACAACTGACTATCAATATAATAAAACTATAAATTTCTGTTTTTTTTTTTTTTTTTTGCCATTCTTCACACCAAATCAACTTTAGTAATATAGCAAAGCGAGGAAATCCACTACACCTTATCCAGAAGAAATTATCCCACCTATGGTTACTAGTTACGAAATGAGGAAAAAAAAAATAAAACAAACAAACAAATCTCTTCCTACAACAAATTTGTATGGAGAAAGATTGTCCAACTGAGCCACAAACCCCACAATTTGGAAGACTGACCATCTCAAGTCAATTATTCTTATAGATCAAGACAGTAAAAAAAAAAAAAATACTACAGTAGAGATGTTAGAAGAGAATAGTATATGCAAGAACATTGACATCTAATGTAAATGGAAGCAGAAAGAAGAAGAAGAAAAAAAAAAGCTTTCTTATAGAGCATGTATAAAGAGAAAACACAGTACTTTCAGAATCAGAAAAATAGAACTCACAGGTACATGGGCCGTTGCAAAAAATTTAATATCATCTGACCAACATTGTTCACTCCATCAGTTCCAGAGAAGGCAAAGGACTTCAAAGTGGAAAAACGAAAAGAAAAAAAAAAAAAGAATTTCAGGATCCACTGAAGAAAAAAATGTCATTCAATCGAGAAGTCACTCTTTTAGCAAGAAACATTACTTGATTTTGTGGAGCAGTTTGGTAGCCTTTCAAAGGGGTATTAATTGTTGAATTGGTCAGCTGCGGCTGCGTAGTAGCACCCTGGAGCTCATCAGTGCAGATTTAAAAACTTCATTAGAGATGGAGGTCAGTACTGCATCATGAGTTGTCATGATGTTAAAAAGAATAAAACTTTGGACCATGGTTACAGTAACTAGACCAGTACCCGTATCCTTGTATTGTAGAAATGGACATAAATACACTCGATGAAATGGCTTGTAATCTCATTGAAGTCAGTAATAGGCCTGAAAACCATAGTCCATTGTGAAGTTAAAAATCTAATGTTAAACAGTTAACTAGAACCCTAAAGACTTCATAAAATGTAATAAAGTTATTATATTCGACACTAAGGAAATGGGACAACAAAAAGAATCAACACAAGGAGCATACTTTTGAAAAGTCAAACACAGCAATACTTCAGATAAACAAAATCAAACTCAGCAACACCCTAATATCATATCTTATAACCAGAGTAACCATAACATTCTTGAAAAAAAAAAACAAAAAGAATAAAAAACCACCATGATGGAAAGTTTCACAAGTGCATACCTAAAATAAATCTAAGTTACATTAATTAATGGCAAATAAAGTGAACCGACAGAAGGGAAATTTTTAAAAGAAAAAACATTAAGCTAAAAAAAGGCAAAAAAAAAATTAACAATGCAGTTCAGGAGTTGGCATCATTCTAGAGAATCTTACCAATATAGTTAAAAGAAAAGTTTCTCTTCATCTTTTTCAATGTTCCGTCTCCTTATATATATGTATATATATATATTTTACCACTATAACAAATTGCTCATGATGATATTATTTTCATTAAATTTATTGGTATGGATCCATTTATTCTATTGTCACCTTACTAGTAAATTGTGTGATTTTTCACCTCCACCACAAATGGAGTTCTACACACACACACACACACACACACACACACACATATATATATATATATATTGAAAATTGAAATATTATATTATTGAAATAATAATATATTTAATATATTATATATTTATTATTATTAATTTTATATTTGATTTATTCGAAGTTGCCACCGGTATGAGAATGATGCATAATTATTTTCGTATCGGGGGAGTAGCAGCCGGCCATGATTAATATAGTTATAGTATTTGAAGAAAAATGACATAGAATTTCATTAGTAAATTTTCAATTTCAATTAATTAATTCATAAATTAATTAGATATTATATATTATTTCAATTTTCAATGTATGTATGTATGTGCGTGTGGAGGTGAAAAATCACACAATTTACTAGTAAGGCGACAATGGAATTAATGGATCCATACCAATAAATTTAACAAAAATAATATCATCATAAGCAATTGCTATAATGGCAAAAAAAAAAAGAAAAAAAGAGATTTTTGGTAAATTTAGGAGCTGCAAAATCAAACACTCCAATGATTCTCCATCTAAATATTTTTCACTGGAGTAATATAAGAACCATAAAAAATAAACTAGAGATTTTTTCTTTTTTGAATATAATTTAATAAGCTTTTCCTAACTTATGTCTATGTGATGGATGAATTAACCCCATGAGATTCATATACATTCAGATAGTAGCTGTCCAAAACTAATGGAAAAGAAAAACAGCTGCAGACAGTATGTTTCAATCTGGAATTATTAAAACTAAAAAAAAAAATCAGGGCGTAGTTCTTATTTGATAGACTGATACTATAACTTAATCCTCATCAACAAATCAATAATCAGTACCAGGAAAAAACATAAACATGTCAAAGTATTGCAGTGTACAAGGATGTGGGGTAGTGATTACTGGTCAGTTCCCCATGTAAACACAATACGCCAAGTATTAACAGAAGCTAAGAAAAGAAAATAAAATACATACCTTATGGAAAATGCATTTAAGAACCTTTTACCCTGCAGACCTCTCAAGTGTCCATGAACACGCACATACTTTCCAAGTCTATTGTGGAAAATGGTAATGAAAATAATATTAGAAATGATTATGAAGTAAAAGAAAGAAATCACTTCCGACAGATAACCATTTGATGCTAAAATGATAAATTATCTGACAAATAAACTAACGTCTTTATTCTCCTCATGAATTTTACAATAGCAAATTTAATTTTTCACACTTAACTTACACAATCTCTCTACTCTATCATAGCAGTCTCAAGAAAAAAAAAGTAGTTAGATTAACAAAGAGGAAAAAAAAAATCAAACAAATAAGTTCATCCATATGGGTATTAAGTTCAATGGAATCTTATACAGATAAATCAATTATGCTATATAACGCTGAAGTTTAGGAAAGAAAAAAACAAAAAGCCTTACAGGATTCCCTCAACTTCATCTGTGTCTATGCGTTCTTGGACCCTGCACAATTGAGTTGAATATATTAAACATAATTCTTTCATCAAATAAAATATTAAATGGAAAAATTATAGCTTGAAAAGAATAATAAAAAAATACCATTTGGTACATTCAATCTGTCCAGTCCCATCATCAACAAGAAAGGTATACTCGCTGGTTTTATCCTCCTTTTGGCAAACTCTTCCCACAATTGTAACCTGAACAATTTCAACTGATTATCCCATTTCAAAATCAATTTTTTAAAAAAAAAATTAACATATTACATTGGTCACTTCAACACCATCAATGACGAAATTGGATTCATCATTACTCGTAAGCTCACATATGTTCTTCACCGTCAATGGTAATAAGCACCTAGTCTCCCGATTCTGCAAACAAGCGAAAAAAATCCTAAACATGCTTTATGTATAAAAGAGAAAAAGAAAAATTACAGAAATGAGAAATACTCTGGAATTGGGGAAACTGGAGGAATCGGAAGGCTGAGTGGCCTGAGAGGGCATAAATCCACCGCCCATGAAGGCTGCTGCACTCCCATCGAATTCGCTGCTTCGATACATGTTTTCCGGGTTGTATTGTACAAGCTAATCCCAGCAGTGGGTTAAAGCGCTAACTTGTTAAATAAGCCGAATCCCTAAAATCAGTTAACAATTCCCGCCATTAGTTTTTGGTTAATTACCATTTACCCTCTATTTTACTATATTGTACTACTTCACCCCCTCACATTCAAAAAAAATATGTTTAATCATCCTTTCATGTTGGTGAAAGAAATCAAAACATCCTTTTGTTTGTTGTTCTGACAAATGAACTTTAAATGGGTATCAAAAAGAAAATTTAACATAAATGCTCCAAAAAACCCTCATTTCACCAAAATGCACCACTTTTCATTTTTACTAAAATGCCTCAAAATCCTAAAAATATTTATTAACGTAAATGACGGAGAAAAAAAAAACACTCATGCTGCTCTCTTTCGTCTCTCTGTGGAAAATCAAAACCGTGGATCTATATTCTTCTTTGGTTGTCGTCATCGTCCTCCTCCTCTTCTTTTATTATCATTTTTTATTATCCTCTGCTATTATCTACTTCTCCGCTCCCTTTTGCCGGATCTTGATGAGCTAGCCACCATCCACCGACCTCCGCCGAAAATTCACTGCTGAGGATATTATGCAGAGCGTAAATTGATTTTGATGGTGGTGAAGTCAAGTCAGGTTTTGTTATCTTTCATTAATTGAAGATTTTGTGGTCTTTAAGGATTATTGTTGTTATTATTATTAGTTTTATCTATGTTTTTGGTATGTTGCTATTGAGCATTGATTCAGATAAAATCGATGAATCGGAGTTACATAAGGCAATTGAAAATGCTTCGTCGCTGTAATGTGGATTCAACACTAGTGAATTACAAGTGAGTAAAAAGAGCAGAATTTACACTTGAAACGGGGAAGCTGGCAGAAAAATCATAGTAAGCAGCTCTAATCCAGGATTCTTTTGCGTCTAAGGAGCAAAGATTGTTTGGCATGAATAAGAAGATTATCAGAGTATTGATTTTGGTAGTCATGAATGGAAAGAATTTTTGTTTTTTTTTTTTTTCTGCTACAAAAGCTTTCTTTAGATGTATATTTGCATTTTATAATCAAACTGCTTTTGAACATGAAAAGTTCTATTTTTCCAAAACTTTGACAAGTCCTAAACTTTTCATCTACTTTAGGAATGGATGGGATGGTGGAAAAAAAAAATTGCCTGTTTTAATAGGATGGTGTGGCTGTTATCAAGTGAGATTCCGAGTAGAAAACCTTTTGCACGCTGGATTCTAACTTGCCATGGGAATATAACATATTCATGTAATATAACAAATTGTATCAACTTAATTTGTCAATGACGATGGACCATTTACATGTATTCATGTATATTTCTTTTTTTTCTTTTTTTGAAAAAATATTAATATGAATATATTGCAATAAGAAACATTTATGTATATGTGCACATCAAATTCAAATGTATTAAACCAAATGGTTTTTGGTTAATTAATCACATAGGAATTTAATAATACAAAGGCGTTGTTCAACAAGCTGCTTTTACAAGAAAAATTTTTCAATTTTGTATATATTTTTTACAATTTAATATACTTTAAGTATATTTTACGTTTCTGATACATTGTATACTTAAAAATAATAAATTTTTCAATAAACTTTTTATATCAAAAAACGTTTACCCTCAATAATATTGTTCATTTTTTATATATTATATATTTAACAATTGAATATAATACTTTCAAAACAAATTTAATAATTACAATAAAGAATGGAGTATTTTTTGTATATGGTTAATAATTACAATAGAGAATGAAGTATTTTTTGTATATGATCCGTATCTGATCAATATATAATCAGATATAAGAAATTAAATTTAATAATTTATACAAAATAAATTATTAATTTTATTCTTGACTTTTAACTTATGTTGATGCCCCATTAAAACAAGTTACCTTTTCAATTGAAAGCTTCATTACAATAAAGAATGAAGTGTTATCCATTTATGGTTAATAATTATGATAGAGAATGAAGTATTTTGTGTATGCAGTCCGTATATGTTCATTATATGATCCGTATCTGATCATTAGATGATTCGTATATGATCAAATATAAGAACTTAAATCTAAAAATTTATAAAAAAAAAAATAAGGTATTAATTTTATTCTTGACTTTTAATTTATGATGATACCCCGTTAAAACATGTTCTCTTTTCGATTGGATGCTTTATCATATACATTTTCTTTTTCATTTTCAAATCTATGTGTGTTTGTTACTCTTCTCAACAACAATAAGAATTCAGTAAAGCAATGAGCAAATTGTATGCTTTATTAAGGATGGAGTCTCTCTTGGTGATTTAATTTGCAAACCCTAAAACCCTAAACCCTCAATAAAAAAAAAAAGAGCACACCAAATTAGAAACCTTCAACACTTCATCACCATCAACACCATCGCTAATATTGGAATTAAAACCAACATCCTTAGACAATTTCTTATCACCATTAAAAAATACATAATAAAGTATCAGAAACTAAAAAGAAAAAAAAAGATACAAAAATAATAAAATAGAATATACCCCAACAAAATTGTTTAACTCATCACCACCACCAACAGCTTCAATAAAACTTTGAATCATAAGCTTATTTATTCTCACCATCCCTTCCACCTTCATTGCCTTTACATTCACTTTTCTTATTTTCAACACTCTTTTCAGAAGCAACAACATCTACTAAACCATAACTAGAAGCACCAAAAGTACATCCATCTTTCCGTGTACATTTAAAACAAGACCAGAAACCAAAAGTAAACCAAAAAGCAACAAAATTAAATACACGGTACATAATAATATAATGCAGATGTGGGGTATCGATTCTTGTACCTCTTGAAAAAAATTAATTTTTTTCAAGAAGGAAAAGGAAAAAGAAAAATAAGAATTAAAAAATAAAGAGAAAATAAAAATTAAAAAACAAAAGAAGAAAAAATAAAAAAGAGGAAAAATAAGAAAAAATGATA
>CATIWM010140844.1:0-12733 GCA_949671775.1 Mallotus repandus
GCATAAATACAAGAAGTTGATGAAGCGGACACGCAACCTTCGAAGAAGACAAGATAGGGCGTAGTGGATGCATCAAGTTCCTCTTTTTTAAGTAGCATTTCCTGGCGTTTTGAGCGCGATCATGGCGTCGTTCTCCATTTCAAACGACAACGGAGAGCGAAAGATGTTGGGTGAAGGTAGGATTTTGATATGGGCCAGCATTGCCGAATGCGCGATCCTCGGTCGTAAGTAGATTTATATGACACTGACCTAGACAATCAATCTACCCAATATCTGTCTTTTAACTTTCTTCTGACTAGCGAGCCCCATCGACATCCCCGGCACGGCCTGGCTGATGTTCTAAATATCATACGAAGAACGGAAATCAGGATTCAGGGCAAGTCGTTAGCTTCGACCCTCCTCCACCTCTGAATGACCAGAACAGAGCCAAGCAATGCCCATCTGATCATCTCACCTGTTTGTGTGACTCAACAGTACTTAAATTCTTCTTCACCACCACCATAGCAAATGGTAGCACCCGAGTAGTGTGTCATCGTGCCGTGTCCAGACCTGCATGTACACCAAATCACGTCGCATCGAATGATCGAAAGACAAATACCATTCCGTTCCTGACACCGCCACTCCTCCTTCTCCTCATCCTCCTCCTCGACTGCTGTTGGCAGGCTTGGCTATTCTTCTCAGTACACTTTGTAAAAGGCACATGTCGTTTAAACTCCATCAGGCCACCGCACCGCCCCCGTAGTTGTCCCAAACATGTCGCCATCATCCTGCCGTTGTTCATCATTCATCCATTCAATCGATGAGTGGGTTCTATTCGCGGCGGCATGTGAGGAAGGCGGGTGAGCATGACTAAAAAAACAACAACCACCAACTCGGCCGCATCGAGAGCTTTCGGTAAGGTGTTACATGGTACAATGCACCGGTAGTAGACTTTGAAAGGAGTCATACATACATACATGCATACACACATACATGCAGCGAAGAGAAAGAGAAAAGAATTTACTTTTCTTCTGTTTATATCTTGTGCTACGTCTCCCGTACCTCTTTGATGGGATTCCGAAAGTGAATCAATTGACTTTTCCTTGAACACTACCTTATTATATCGTCATACACCTACCTGACTCTACCCATCCTCACTCTTTCGGTCGTACATATATCGTTCAGACGAAAAACAACATACGAAGTTGGAACGCAACAGTGGTGTTACAAATACCATAGCAAAGATAGCAGAGATACTATGGATACAACAGCCCATCCACCAGCATACTCTCCACCCGAAACTTCCTCACCTCCAACAACGACAGCCATTGTTCGAAGTATCTGCGATTTACGAGCCCAAATCATCGCAAATTGCTCCGTGCTGAAGCCGCATATCAATGACGGAAGACCTGCACCCGACCAGCTCGAAGTCATCGTCGGCAAAACGCCTTCCGTGCCTCCTTCAGGCTCGTCGAGATCCGCGTCTGTGGCCAGTCCTTCTTTTCCCGTCGACCATAAACGTTCTCTCTCCATTGCGAGTCTGAATTTGGGTCATGTTGTGGATAGTACCGCGGCCGCTGATGTTTCGCCAACGCTCTCAGCGGTGAGTCATGGGAGTGTCGCGGGAGGTGGTGGTGAGGGTGAGAACCGAGGCAAGCACTATGCGGTTGCGATTCAGAGGGGTGGATTCAAGAAAGCCGGGAAGATTGTTTTTCGGAGTGCTTTTGCGGATGACGTTGAGTCGGCTTTGGAGGGTTTGTTGGAAGAGACTGAGAGGGCGATCCATGAGCGGATATTGGAAGTTCAGGGTAAGTGTGAAGGTGCGAAGGGCAAGAGTAAGGACAACGAGGAGGATGAGGGATGCAAGCCGATGTGAAGACGTTGCTCAAGCCGTCTTGTCTTTTGTGCGTATATTGCGAGGCGTATGGCGTATGGGTGGTGTTGTCAAGATATCAGTTCGTGTTGACAGGCGGTCATGAAAGTACAAGTTCAATCGGATTAGACTCGAAAGGTCCGTTAATAGTGGTAGGTCCGTTCAGTGTAGACAACTCTTCGTCTGTCACATCTTGACTGGAGTATGGCCAAACTGATCTGTAATGACCGGATATCTGGACTTGGTATTTCCGTCCGTCTTTCGGGATCCAGGCACCACGAAGCTCGAGTTCTGATGTGGTGGAAGCACCTGGTGTGAGTTCGACCAGAGCATCTCGAGGTGCTGGGGTGACGCGTTTGGCAAGCAGTTCAGGACTCTGCAGTTCTGCTCCCGATGAGACAGACCGGATTGATACTACGCCATTGTTGACAGCAAATCGCTCGAGTGGCGTGTCCCATTTCAGAATTGTATATGTCGTGTAGGGACTGAGATTGCTGATTGTCACATCAATGTTCGCTGGCTTGTTCACTGAAGGCCTGATCTCGACGGTAAGATCATTGATGGGAGCTCCATCGCGAGGCACAGTCTGCGCACCCATTCTGGAATAAGGTCTGGCGTGGATTGAGGTTGGAAGGAGGTAGAATAGACTGATGCATGCAATGGCGATAACTGACGCCGTGAACGAGGCTGTACGAATGGCCATGGCACGCTAGGCAATGAAGATTGGCGGCTGGGTCTGATATAGAAATGCTCACTTGTCGATCAAGCTGGTGCTGGTCTCCGGTAGGTCATCAGTTGTGCTGATCGAAGGAGATGGGCAGTCATTGAAAAAACGCAGAGTGGGCCTCGCCGACATCTGCCTCACGCTGGGTGCTGCCATGCAGGACATACTCATGTCGCCAAGCAAGAGAAAGGGGCACATGTTTCGTGTCGTGGGCGTTGTCTGTCTTGGAAGAAGCCAGTTGATGTTGACGTTGGTTAACTCCGTGTGTTTAGTTAAGCGCCGCAGTTCAGCTAATATTTGATTCAAATTGAATGACAACATCTGATAAAATCGACCAATTCGGGCATGGCGGCAAGTTCAATACCAACCCCGCCCTATTCCCAAGACCTCACTGCTGATCGACACGCATGGCATTAAGGAGACAGACCAATAGTACCTCTCACCTAACCCAGCCATTTCTCAGATCTCTGACCCAGCGCTTATTATATTCCCCCAGCAACTCGGAAAACAATCTGGGAGCGGTTAAGTGGAGCCGTCTTCCTCGTCTGACTACACAGCACGACATGCCCACACAAGGACGATTCTTTATCATGTCAAGGACCTCATAAATCTCTTCCGTCTCGGCATCACATAAATTCAAAAGACAAGCCATTCATTCAATCGAGGAGAGATCGACACGCCGCCGCTTGCTGTGAAACGTGGCTGACACGGCATTCAACAAGGACATCTGCCCGGTCTTCCCCCAGTTCCCCTTTCTCCTTGCAATCCACCAAGCACTCTTGGCCAGCAACTAATTTACAACAGTACACCACACAACAATCGAGAAACCGCATCAAGCTCGTCTTGGCCAAAGCGTTCGCCTGCCATTCTGCAGGAGACAAGCTTTTCTGCTGTAGGAAGTACGCGCCGTCTGTGTGTACCTTCCAGCCTCTGTTCATCTCTGTTGATACCTCATCGCCGCCTCCGCCAAGACGTCAACCACACCTCCAGACGTTTCAAACAGTCTTGGCCAAGATCGACTTTCTCCTGGTGAAGCGCCTGCGTCATGGCCTAGTCCATCCCCGCCCAGGATCGATATCAGGATACCGCTTCAACTTGAATTTCCGCTATCACCTTGCTTGAGATTCAACGGCTTGCATTGGAGCAAAACAATGGGCTCGTAAGATTGAATCTCTCGCTCTCCACCTGCCTGTTCTAGATTGCACCGAGCTGGGCCTTCATACCTTCCAACTGTCTTGACTTTTGTCCTTGGTGTAGGCTAGATCTGCCCGTCGGAATGCATCCCCTTAGCCGCGCTGGGCACTGGTCTCTCTGCCACACTTGTCGCAAGTCGGATATAGAGGGGCATTATAAGAGGCAAGTCACCTCCTCCCAGCACTTGGAAAGCTGTACAAGCCACCGCAACGCTGGTCGTTCGTTCTTTTCAGATTTTTTTTGTTTATATTTGCCTATCTACATTCGCTGTTCATACCTTTTTCTTCACTCCTTTGAATCATGACGAAGTCGATCTTTTCAACGCTCACCCTTTTCTTCAGTCTGGCTTTTGCGGTGCCACATCAAAAACGAGCTTCTCCGTTGGATGTTATACTCAAAGCCAATGGCAACACCAAAGTCACGGCTGCTATCACCAACAATGGTGCTGAGGGATACAATTTATTTCACAAGGGTTCTTTCTTGGATTCGTCGCCGACGGATAAATTGATCGTGACCACGAAAGGTTAGTCTTAGGATTGTATCCGATCGCATACAGAATCTTCTGCTCTTATGGATGAGCTAACTTTTTCCGGTTGAAAACAGGAGAAGATGCGCAGTTCACAGGACTGTATTTCAAGTTGGCACGAAACAACTTGACGGATGCATCATTCTTTCCCATTGCAGCTGGCGAAACCAAAGAAGTGGATATCGATATTGCTGAGCTGTACAATGTCAAGACAAGCGATTACGAAGTCAAAGCCGAAGGTGTCTTTCCTTATGCCCAGGAAGGCTCTTACGAACTCACTGGCCAAACCATTCCGTACTCCTCCAACACCCTTTACATGGACATTGATGGAGACCAAGCTTCTCAAGTACAGAACCTCGTGTCTATGAAATTCAAGCGCAGCAGCATTCAAAATGATTGTTCGTCAAGACAATCATCCGCCGTGGAAGCGGCTCTATCGAGCTGCGCGCAACTCGCGTCTGCCGCTGCCGCTGATGCTTCAGAGGGAGGTTCATCGACCTTCCGGCGCTACTTCAAATCGTCTTCCTCTGCCAGCACGGTGGCGGAACGACTGTCTGCTGTGGCTCAGGAGTGTGATGGTGGAGGCAACACAGACTCATACTGCACAGATGTCGGTGATGGCTGTGAGAGAGGTGTCATCGCATATGTAAGTCGTCTAGCAACACAGCCTCCATTCACGATTTGAATCTACTAGGTATTGACATGATACTGACGGGATGATACCGCAGACGGCACCGGCTCAAAACTTCATAGTATACTGCCCGTATTTCTTCGAACAACTCACTGACGATCCGGATTCCTGTGATGGAAAGACTCTGGACCGAAGTAGCACAGTTCTTCACGAGATGACGCATGCAAGATCGGTTTACTCGCCCAATACCATTGATTATACGTACGGGACGGCCGGGTCAATACGACTTTCGGCCAGACAGGCATTGTTGAATGCCGATAGTTATGCTCTTTATGCATCTGATTTGGCTTTGGGCTGTTCTGATGATTGATGATGAAAGCAAAGAGAGAGAGAGAGTGTGTGTGTGTGAGAATCGAAGTAAACCCGTCTTTGCGAGTTCTGCTGGTCAGCGTTAGGCGATGTTTATATGAGTTATGGTTTATGCCCGGGATATCCTCTTCTTCTTTGTTTTCCTCTTCGGGGAAAATATCTTAGCCACCACGATTGCTTGTCACAAACTGTCTCCTTCCAACCTCTTTGCATAAAATATATATCTTATATTCTATTCGACCTATAAGGCCTAAGAATTCAAATGCCGATGAATGCCGATGTGCCGAGGCTATGAAGTGAAGTTCGATATCGAATGGCTTCTGCAACCACATCCACTTCCCAGAATCTCACTCTCATATTTACCAAATCTTTCTGTGGTGCCGCTGCCTGTGCAGATCAATTGGGGGCCTGCATTGAAACCATAATGAGGATTGCAACAACTCCCTCGACCCGCCATCTTGCTTGAAGAACGAAAGACAGTAAAAGTAATCCAGAAAGACATCAACATGTCCAAACGACCTCCGCAGGCACGGAAAAGACCTCGAGTACTCCTCTTCGACATAGGCGGAGTTTGCGTACACCTCTCCCTTCTCCTTCCCCGCCTAAAACCTCACCCTGCACAACACACCCACTAATCTGTCCAAACTTCCCCTCCAGGTCGTATCCCCCTTCCAAGCAATCCTTGACTACGAACTCGCCAACTCCATCCCACCCGGCTACATCAACTATGCAATCTCCTCCACCAGCCCCAATGGATCCTGGCAAAAGCTGGAAAGAGGCGAGATGCCCATGGACGCCGCCTTCTTCCACGAATTCCAATCCGATCTCCAGGACGAAGGGCGTTGGAAGACGTATTACCACAGACAGCTGAAAGAGGGGAAGATTATCAAAAGTCGCGATGGGAATGGAGAGCAGCAGCGCGAGAAGGCAGAGGGTGGTGAGATACCGGCAGTGCCCCAAATCGATGCCGAGTATTTGTTTTACGCGTTGCATAGCAAAGCCCGGACTCCCGACCCATTCATGTTTCCCGCGTTGAAGAAGTTGCGTGGGTTGGCGGATGCGCAGAGGAAACGGAAACATGTCTCTGGAGCGGCGAAAGAGGAGACAGATCCGATGATGGTGCTGGCGGCGTTGAGTAATACGGCCATCTTCCCCCCGGATCACGAATATCAGAATCCGCACACCGAAGACGGTAAGGTCAATGCGGAATTGAAGAGTCTCTTTGACGTCTTCGTCTCTTCTGCCCATGTCGGGATGCGGAAACCGGATGCTCGGATTTATGATTTTGCGGTCGGGAGGGTGAGGGAGTGGATCAAGTATCGTGAGGGTGTGCAGCCGGATTGGGAGTGGGAGGGCCAGGGACAGATTGCGGTGGATGAGTTTGTGTTTTTGGACGATATTGGGCAGAATTTGAGGACGGCGAGGGAGTTGGGGATGAGGACGATTAAGGTCAATCTGGGGAGGACGTTTGAGGCTGTGAGGGAGTTGGAGGAGGTTTTGGGGTTACAGGGGCAGTTGAGTACGGAGGAGGGGAGGAGGAGGTGTGCTGAGGCGGATAGGAGTAGAAGAAGGAAGACGAAAAAGAGGGAGGAGGAGGAGGAGGGTAAGGCTCGGTTATAGCAGATTAAAGAACAGTGTCCAATGTGAAGGCTTCAAAATTCGCCGTGTCATTACTCATATCATCTTGACGGCAAACACGCAGACACACACACTCACACACACAGCTATTCTTCCTCCCCAACCTGCCATCCCTCACATCTTCTCATCCACTCCCCGAAACTCATCATCCAACCCACGTCCCACCCTCCCTTGCGATGATCGTTCAGGCCTCGACAATGGCAAACCAACCTGTCCCGACGAAGGCATAAAACTCCACAACGAAGCCAAATTGTCCAGCATCGAAGTAGAGGTGGGGTTTGACGATGATTGTGGTGATGATGATGATGAAGATGACGAGGAGGTGGACGTGGACGTGGACGTGGAGTGCGAAGCTGATGAAGGTGAAGGCATGATGATTTGCTTTTCCCCGGTCTCTCTCTCTCTCTCTCTCTCTCTCTCTCTCTCTTGTCCTTTTCTTAGGTTTTGTTTTGATATTTTATTTGGCTCTCGGATTTCCTTAATAATGCTTTTCCGGAGAAACAAAAGAAGGTTGAGAGAATCCGGATATCTTGCCTTCCGGCTACTAGATACACTTCCAGCGAGCAAAGAAGGAGATCCAGAGCATGCAATATCCTGTATTCTTTGAAAGAAAGTGGGGGAAAAAATAATAATAATTGCGGACCCGTAAAGCACACGATAATTGATAAGCCATACCTACCTATGGACTTATTTACCCCATGCATGCTTCCATTCATGCAGGGCTGAAAACCCATGATGCGTGTGTTTTGTGTATGGCGTGATTTGCCCTGCTGACGATACGATAAGTACCTACGTAGGCGGCGGCGGGCGGCTAATAAAAAGAAAATGTGGAGGTGACGGGGTTGTGGAACTCTTTTGCTTGACACGTGATATATATTATATATCTCTCTGGTAAATTTCGCCGAAATAGGAAGGCACGCACATTGATATATGAGAAAAACGACAAGGACATGGATTGTTTCTAATGTCTTTTTTTAATCTACAAAATTCTATACTTATACATTCTCTCACTTCCCTCGGAAATGGGCGAGACATTTCTTTTCATCGATCCGAATCTTTAGGCGCAGCGGTGCTGGACATTTCGGCTTTCCTCCTCATCTCTTGGTTGGTTTGGGAGGGCAGATGCAGGCCTGATAGAACCTCGTCTAAGTTCAGACCTTCAGGAGATTGCGACCACATCTCCATCTCTTCATCAGATATAATGAGTGGTTTGTACAAATCGAGCGTCACCAAATTCCGCTGTCCAATTGCTTCAAGCCGCACATCCTTCTTTCTTGGCCTATATCCGAGCACTCGGAGGTCGTCTGAATATGAATCGCTTACAAACAGAGGCTCCGTCGTATCACGAACGGCGTTTCTGAGCGCATTCATGTCAACAATGCCTTCGTCGTCGTCATCGGTACCCGCCAAGCCTTCCTTCACAGCCATTACTCTCGCCATAACCTCGTCCCACAGATATTCACGCTTCCTTTGAGCGGGTCGCAGCCGTCTGTTTTGTTTCATTTTCTCGTACCAAGACCCTGGCGTCGATTTCGACAGGGTTGTTCTGATTCGTGTGGGTTCGGACAAGACTGGTCTTACTTGCTTGGACAATTTTGTTTCGATTGGCGTAGGTTCAGACAATGCAGACCAGTGTGTTCTGAATGGCGTATAAGTAGACAATTGTGTTGTGCCTAGCGGACGAGTAATCCAGTGTGCTCTGAGCGGCGAATGTTCAGACGATTCAGACCAGTGTGTTCTTAATGGCGTGTAATCAAACAATTGTGTTGTGAGTAGCGGACGAATAGCCCACTGTGCTCTGAGCGACGTAGGTTCAGACATAGGTGTTTCGACTGGCGGACGATCAGCCCAGTATGTTCTGACTACCGTGGGTTCATACAATTGTTTTCTGATTGGCGTATGATCAGACATAGATGTTTTGACTGGCGGACGATCACCCCCGTATGTTATGATCGGTCGTATTTTGACTGGCAGACGTCTAGCCCAGTGTGTTCTGACCGGCGTATGTTTATACAATTGTGTTCTGATTGGCGTATAATCAGACAATTGTGTTTTGACTGGCATAGGTTTATACAATTGTGGTCTGACCGGCATAGGTTCCGACAATTGTGTTCTGGTTGTCTTATGATCCGGCGTGTGCGTCCTGACTTGCGGACGATCAGGCCGGTGTGCTCTGATTGTCTCGTGACCAGACAAATGTGTTCTGATCAGGGTGGGTTTTGGACGATGTACCGTTTTGACTCGTAGTGCTTCAGGGGCAAGAATTGTTTCTCCATTCGCCGTTCGTTCGATCATTTCCTGTTCAAGCTTGGCGTTCTCCTTGAATTTTCCGGGTGTCCCAAGCTTCACAGTTCGCAGGTGTCCTCCTGCGTCAAGAAAAACGGCCCAATTCTTCCTTGCTGATGTTTGGATCGGTTGTCGGAGCTGCGAATTGCTCTCTTCTTGCGTTATGGGATGGGGAGAGTGTGGATTCATATCTGGTTCATCGAGTCGTGGCTGACTTTGTGCTGCATTGAGCCCGCCATGTCCCATAACGACATGCGGGCTCGAGAGTCAAGAATCCCTGCCCTTTGGCCTTTGCCAGTCAAATCCCGGTGCATCCAAACTTCTCGTTCGAGTTTTGGGTGATTGCACCTTAGGGGTTTCTTCAGACGCTATATGAGGACGGATCTTGAAGTCATCTGAGGGTGTCATGCGAATGCGTGGTTTCTTTGCCGAGGGATCGCTTTCCAAATTGTCTGGCCAGGAGTTGATCTGGTCATAGCCTGGGTCGTGAGAAATCGCCTGACTGGTCGATTCCTGTCCCGTATGTTCCCGTTTTGCAAGCTCCTGTCTCCAGGCATCCTGCTTTAGCGGTTCAAATTTTGGACGTGTCTGATCGAAAACAGCAAATGCATCTTCCCGTTCAAGGGCTGCATCTTTCTGGTCAAGTTCAAGAGCTTCGCTGAAGACCGGGCCAGACATCCCGTGAGAAGCTGACGGGTAAATCATATTTACGGTTGCATACGGAAAGTCGAATTTAGATTTGTTATCGCCACGTCGACGATCGGATTGAGTTCTTTTGAGGGTTGTTTTCATGGCAAAACCACGTTCCGAGAGAGCGCCAAAGATACCGTCGTGAAATTTGATGGACGTTCCTTTACTTCCGGCATCTGTGGGTTGTGGGATCGCGCTCGAGTGACCGTTGTCCACAGTGGAAGGTATTGTGCCGAAAGTGTAGCCAGAGGACCAGCCTTGTCCGGGTAGGTCAGGGAGAGGAGCTTTGCCAGCATCGGCTAGGAAAAACATGATACTGTCACCGGCTTCTACCGTCTGAGGCAACGCTTGCGGTAGACGCTCGATCCCAGCTCCCTCGACATAGTCGTCGAGATCCAAATCCAAAACTTGCCCATCCTGACGGTGATGGGGATCGTAATCAACGTCTGGATCGAGGCTCAGGAGGCCCGCTTTCTTTCCCCATCCACCACCACCTGAAAGGACTTTGCAAAGGCGTCCACCTCGAAAAATCGACTGGAATATGGCCTCGGTAGCATAGTCGACAACCGGGTCTGGCTCAAGCCACGATTTCTGCACATCACTTAATTCCACTTTCTGTACCATGTCGCGGAGCTGTGCGTGGCCTGTATGGTTCTGCGTCGTCTGGGTCTCCGCCGCTAGGCGCTGGGGTAAGATCCAAGCCCAAACACTAACCGGCTCTGGTGGTCTGTTCAGAGCTTCGAAGTAGGCAGAGACACATGATTCTAGCTCCGATGATGCAGGTCTGAATGACATGGCCTCCGATTGTAATTCGCCATCCTCTGCCGACTCTTGCGCACGAGTAGGCAGCGACACAGTGCGAACAATATTGCCCATCGAGTCCCCGACCGTGCGCATCGGTGTCAGTGCAGTTAAGTGAAGTTTGGTCCGACTGAACCTCCAGCGAACTGGGGAAGGAAGGTAGACTTTATGAGACTCCAAAAGTTCACTCTTAGCTAGACGAAGGCCAATACCCTGAGGCCCGAGCTCATAATGTGCGTTAAGCAAGGTGCACACATGACCGGTGGAGAACAAAGTGTGAGCCAACGGTACTTGAGCTGTGAAGGCATCATACCATGCGGCACTTCTGGTCACGCGAAATGAGATGGCGCCCGGGTTTTGCGTGGACGACGATAAAGGTACTCGAGATGTGGTTGTTCTGGGGAAGGCCACGCTTGTGCCTGGGTCGCGAACAAATGCATAGGCTATGCCTTCTGCTCCATTGCTTCCATAATCTGCGGCTGGCAAGCGATCAACGACAGCCAGTACGGTATCCAATGGGTTTTCAAAGTCTCCTTCTGCCCCATGCCGCAGACGCTGTAAGACCTTGAGCGGAAGGTCTGCATCCAGAGCGCTATTCGCAAAACTCTGGGTGAGGAGTAACGTCAACTGAGAAGGATTGATGGAGGGTGTCCTGGCGTCTGTGAATTTCGGTGGAATTTGCTCGAGCAGCTGATCGATTGATGTAGCTCTTGGTGAGCCTGTAACCACAGACCCAACGTACGTCTCCCTGTTACATCCCGGAAGGCGATTTCTGGGTGAAGGGGATGATGCGCCGTGGATCGTATTGCTGTCCCCTTCGAAGACATCTCTGTGATACCCGCATCCTCGACGAAGGAAGATCGTGTCGACGTAGGGGTGGGCGAAGAAAGATCGGTGACTTCTGAGACGCCAGGCGGATCGCGAACTACACAGCATGGACAGACCAGGGCATCGATATGGGTTGCGCGGCAGGTTGAGAGTGGATGATAGTTGGACAGTGAAGAAGAACGAGTTGGAGGACAAAGAAGTTCGAGGTCGTGGCTAGCCCAGGCAGCTTACTTAAGGTAACTAACTGTCTATCATGCAAGCCCCCTTGAAAATTTAGTTAAATTTTAGTGAGATCAAAATGTTGACATACGGCGTTCGTGATTGATTCCGTTGGTACATGAAGAGCGACCTCGATGGATGCGCTATTATATGATCGCGCCCTCGACGTGCCGCAATGAAACGCTCTTGCTCAGTTCTATGGTGTGTAGAAGAAAACGGGCCAAGCCTCAAAGATTTTCCCAATCCGCCCCTTGAACAAACCCCCTCCCAAACGCCTCGCCATGGTCATGCCTGCATTCAGTGAAATTCGGCAATGCAGGATTCAAAAGCAGTGCTTGCGATGCTACTCGTTATAATGGTACACCTGTAATATTGCGTGTCAGCCATGTCTCTGCGTTTGGTCAGAGCTTCGCCATACATAATAATTCGGCAGTCCTGTTGCCTCCCAACCCAATCTTCGAGCCATCTTTGCGAAGCCTTCGGTCTCGATGAGGTGGTAGAATGGGAACGGTGGAAACATGGCACCGTCTCGGTGAACATCTGCTTTGACCAGCAATGCAGTCCCGCCCACACCGTCTAGTGGCACTTCACGGCTCGGATCACCGTTAGGATCTGTACCATTCCTGTGTCAGCCTGTCCCGTTTTCGCTTAGATAGGTCAAAGAATACTTACCAGCCGTGTAAGCCATTAGACTTCTGTAAGTGGCCATTTCGGCATATCCTTCCAGAAGAATCTCGTCCGGACCCATCTTCTCTGCCAAAGCCAATGCAGTGGGCGACTCTTGCCAGCTGTTGAAATCATACGGTCGTACCGAAGACGCTCCTTTGTCGTTGTCGTAAAATCTCTGGAAGCAGTTGGGCACTAGAATGGGCTTGTTGTGTGAGGCCAAATCTTGAACGAGTGATTCAGGTGTCTCGACAACGTCGCTGTCGAGCCATAAGACCCATGATGTTGTTGGACCCAAAGTGGTGAACA